>VYZS01089811.1:0-26527 GCA_013400695.1 Neodrepanis coruscans | reverse complement strand
AAAAAAAAAAGCAGAGAAGAAAGTTTCAAATTACCTTTGGTATAGGAATACATAAAGTAAAGCATCTGGACAAAAAAAGCTCGTGCTCTGCTGAGTTTGGAACGTTGGAATCTCTGGAGCTGAGATCTTGGATTGCCACCAGCAATCCCTGGCTCAATGTGTGGCCAAGGTGTGTTAAAGGCAGCAGCCAAAAGGAGCCAAGGAATTTTTCTTTCTCAGCTTTCCCTGAGCACTTCCAGAGCTCAAGGCATCCCTTGGCTGTGGCAGAAAGCCCTGACTCATCCATGTTTTCACACCTGTGTGTAGTTCCTGATCTCCAAGGGGAGAACAGTGGTGCTGGAGGAGCAGAAAGAACAATTAAAATGACCAGTGGGATGGGGCAGCTGCTTTAAGAGGTGAGACCCTTCAGCCTGGGGAAAGGAAGGCTGTTGAGAGCTTAGGAGCAATGGGCAGCAAATGATGAAGGCAAATAATTCAGTAGATGCAAGATAATTGCTCAGAACAGATCATAGAAACCTGGGGTGGTTTGGGTTGAAAGAACTTCAAGATCATCTTATTCCAACCCCCTGCCATGGGCAGGGACACCTTCCACTCTCCCAGGTTGCTCCAAGCCCCATCCAGCCTGGCCTTGGGGTGTTACCTCCTGTTGCTGCTGGGGAAGATTATTAGGCTTGATAAACTTATAGAAAATTTGGGGCACTTTACTCTCCAAAATCCAGTGGATTCCTCTTTATTAACTCCAGACTTCATCATTAGAAGTAGTAAACTTTAGTCTGTGTTCAATCCACAGCCCAAGCACACATTAAATGATATAAATGCCTTGTCTTGTGCAAAGATAAGGCCAGAATTCCTGTGCCAGCTCAGAAGGGCTTTGGTGTCACCCCAGTCACATTCCCAGGGATGGCTTTGCCAGGTGTGAAAAGCTGCACAGGCCTTCCCAGCACGGGGCTTGCAGCTCAAAGGCATCTTTGCATATCAAAGGATAATGCAGTGAGGAGCAGCATTTCATTAGTCAGGAAGTTATAAACTGATATCTTGATTGAAGTAATTATCAAGAATTACAGGAAATACCCAGAGATGCATTTATATTCGAGAGAGTCCTCAGGGAGAAGGGGAAACTTTGCCCCAAAAAGGGGCAGGGATGCAGCACTGCAAAATGAAGTCCCACCTTGCAAATCCCCCCATGTAAGTCCTGCCTTTTACCTCTTCTCTTAGAACAAATGGGATTCACTTGTTTTTCCATGGATAATCTTGGGTAGGAGTGATTTTTAAGACTTGGGGGGAAATGCTGGAGTTGCAAAGCAGATTCATGTGAACTGCAATTATATCAAAGCCTCTTTACTCCACTCAGGATTTGAGGTTCCTGGAATCCACCTTTCTATTGTAATGGGGGTATCCAGAGGAGCTGTGGCTGCCCCATCCCTGGAAGTGTCCAAGGCCAGCTTGGAGCAACCTGGGACAGTGGGAGGTGTCCCTGTCCATGGCAGGGGGTTGGAACAAGATGATCTTTAAGGTCTCTCCCAACCCAAACCATTCTGTGATTCTATGAAATTGGTAATGTGAAAAACAAGAAACCACAAACTTATTCAGTGAAGTTTCCTATACAGAAAATATCCAGTGATTTTCCTCCCCTGCCTCAGCCATGTTAAATAATGCCCCAAACAAGCAAACAACAAAATCCAGGGTGAAGATAACACAAATAGTCTGATTTGTGTTAGTGCTGAAGAAACCCACTAAATGCTGGTATTTGTGCTGGGATATTCAGCAGGGGGCTTGGAGTAGATGACCTTTAAGGGTCCCTTAAGCTATTCCATGATTCCAAGGACACAGGGGTGAAGTAAAGGCCTGAAAGAGACACCTTAGGGTTAGCTGAGTTTTTCAAGGATAAATTTACAGAAGGGTTTAAAAACACAGCCCTCCAGGGAAAAGAAGCAATGGGCACCTTCAGCCAAGGTTTTGTAAGACCCAACATCCAGAAGCTCCAGTCAGACGAGCTGAAGTTCAAACCAAATTAAGATGCCAACCCTTCCTCACATCCCTGCAGCTCCAGCAGGGCTGGAAGAGGGAAGATGGCAGGGACAGATGACATGAAGCCGAAGGAAAGCAGTGCTGGAAAGAGAGAACATTGCTTGGAGGAGTTATTTCTGCTCCGCCAGGAAACTGAAGAGATACACAGCCCGGGACTCCCTGGGGATCTGTCCCAGGCCTGGTACTGCTCAAAATATTTTTTTAATAATTACTTGCATGAATAGAAAATTTGCTTCTTCCAGCTGCAAATGATACCAAGCCTTGAGGGAGGGACTTGAAGTACTTTGGAGGATGGGCTGGAACTTCAAAACAATCTTGACGCAGTAAAGAAACAGCCTGGGAAGGAAAAATAGGCTGCAATTTAGAAGGAACAAAGGGAGAATGCTGCTTGTGTAAGAGGAGCTGAGCTGCAGAGCGTGGCCTGGGCAGGGAGCAGGGATGCAGCAGGGGAAGGCAGAGGAGTCTCATCCCTGCCTGGATGCTGGAAACACTCCTTGTCCTGTGGAAAAAGCAGCAAAGCATAGGTGAATGTTGGCTGCAGGACATGTGGAGTGGTGCTTTAGATCCCTGTGAATCCTCAGCTGGACAGTGTTGTCCATGTGGCTCTGGTGATTTGGGGATGTTGTGGGCTGGTGGTGGAGCTCAGGAGGTGGTCAGGTCTAAGAGGTTGGAAAAAAAACCTGCAAAAACACCCAAACCCCCTCAAAATAATCATAGAACTTGGAGGTATTTAGTCCTCTCACTAGCCCAACTCTTTTACAAAATTAAAGGTGTCTTTTTTCCTTCTGCTCAAATATTTACAAGGGTATGTCATGATAGGACACAGGGAATGGTTTCCCACTGCCAAAGGGAGGGTGAGATGGGATATTGGGAAGAAATTGTTCTCTGTGAGGGTGGGGAGGCCCTGGCACAGGTTGCCCAGAGAAGCTGTGGCTGCTCCATCCCTGGAAGTGTCCAAGGCCAGGTTGGAGCCACCTGGGATAGTGGGAGGTGTCCCTGCCCATGGCAGGGGGTGGGACTGGATGGTCTTGAAGGTCCCTTCAACCCAAACCATTCTGGGATTCAGTGATTTAAGAAGAAGCAAAAAAAGTCGTTCTCTTCCTCTCCAACTGTGAGAGGTAGTGATGGGCTAAAACAGCAAAAAAGGTGCTTTAGCTTAGACATCAGAAAAAAAATATATTTTTATACAATGTGAATCGTTCAGCAGTTTTGGTTTTGGCACTTCAACTGCTTTTTACAGAAAGGTTGGGTAAGAACTACTGTGATTTATACAGCTCAAGTGGATCCTGCCTCTGCAAAGGAGGAAACTGCAGAGCTGAAAAGGTCCCTTTTTGCCATGTTCTCTGGCACAAACTTGTTGAGAAGGGTGTCAGTTTGAAGTTATTCATAGAAATGAAAGATGAGTGTGGAATCTGTGCAGTTTCCTGCAGGAAGTTGATAGGAAATCCATTACTAAAGCTGGATTTTTCCATCAATATGTGTTTTTTTGGTACATAGGGTTGGGCTGGAGCCCCCCTGCTCTAGAGAAAGGTTGGGAGAACTGGGGGTGTTCACCTGGAGAAGGATCCAGGGAGACCTTGGAGCCCCTTCCAGAGCCTAAAGGGGCTCCAGGAGAGCTGGAGAGGGATTGGGCACAAGGGCTTGGAGTGATAGCAAGTCCAGTCCTCTCAACAGAATGAGTTTGCCTTTTCATTCCTCCTTACACACATTTCTGTAGCCCCCAGAGCCTCTGTTGGTTGATTTATCTCACTGCTACATTCCTGGATGATCCATGTGTTTCTCATGGAAGTGCAGCAACCCTTACTTTCCCTCCCCTTCCCAATCCTCCTCATGCTCTTCATGGCTTATTTGCCACAAAATTCATGGGGCAAAAAAGGAAGTTATGCAGATGCTCCCTGAGTGGGTGGCCAAGGCACCAGGAGAGGGGAAGGACCCTGCCTTATCCTCCCTCAGAGGGTGCTCCAAGAAGAAAGAGAAAGCCCAAGAGGGAAGGCAGCTCCTTCCTGGCTGAATGAAGGAATTAAGGGATTTTTGCAGCCTGAGGCCAGGACTAGGACATAATGGCAGGGTGGGAGCTACAAGTGTTCACAAGCTGTTCTGAGCTCAGCACTCTCCGTGTCACAATCACAGAATCCTCACAGACATCTGAGATCCCCGAGTCTAAAACTGCCTTTTCACCACCAAACCATGCCCCCAGGTGACACATCCACACCCCTCCTGGGATGGTGACTCCACCACTGCCCCAGGCAGCCTGTTCCAGGGCTTGACAACCCTTCCCATGAAGAAATCTTCCCTAATATCCCATCTAACCCTCCCCTGACACAGCTCGAGGCCATTTCTTCTCATCCTGTCCCTTGTTCCCTGGGAGCAGAGCCCGACGCCTCCTGGCTCCACCCCCCTGGCAGGGAGTTGGAGAGAAAAAGGTTCTTTCTGGGCTTCCTTTTTTTTTTTTTCAGCTACTCCAGACCCTTCCCCACTTCCATTTTCTTCCCTGGACATGCTGCAGCCCCTCCATGTCTTTGTTGCAGTGAGGAGCCCCAAACAAAGCACAATATTCCAGGTACAACCTTAGACCATCCTATGGGTGAGGACCCTGCTGTTGCAAGGACAGAAAGAACCCAGCAGAAATATCATCACCTAATTAATGCCACCCTCCCTCTGTGCAGCCACTGTGACTCTGAAATATTGCCTTCACTAAAAAAAAAAACCCTCCCTCAAACTGCCACAGGCCATCTGATTTCACAGCCTGCAATCCCATCTACTTCAGAGGGATTACATGGATATTACAAAATTCAAGGCTGGGTCCCCCTTTCATTTAAGAGAATTTGTCAACAGTTTTAACGTTCCACAGTCAAGCCCTTTTAAAAACCAGGTGGAAAACCAGCCCTGTTTCACCACCACCTAGAAAAGAATTCTTTAGGTGGATGTGAAGGAGGGGTGGAGCCTGCAAAGCTTGATCTCCTGGTGGTTTAAATCCCAGGCAGCATTCCCTTTGGAAATCACACCAGATGGGACTCCAGGGTGCAGCTCAAGGTCATCTAAACACCGTGCTGGGCTCAGAGCTGAGTGTGAGCACCACAGAGCCAGCACAGGAATTTAATACACTCTAAATGCTGCTTCCCCTTGGGGGCAAGGACAGGAATAGCCCTTGTTAGGAAGTGACAGAGTGGGAAGGAATTGTAGGGATACCTCAGGGAAAGTGTATTTATGCCGTGGCTTCGTAAATCTGTGGTTTATGAGTTGTTGTTGGAGGGGGCAGATGGGAGAATATTGTCACTCACCTGCACCTGGAAATGCTCCTTCCTCTGGAGCTGCTCCACAACTGTGTGCTGGGCAGTGGGTGGACTATTCCCCAAAAAACCCCAGGCCCACAGACCAAACCTCATTTAGGACTCCCTTTTTCTTTGATGAAATCACTTGAGCAGTAATTTTACTTCACTGCAGGATTTAAGACTTGTTTTAATCCAAAAAGTGTCTCTAAGGAGGAACACACAGGCAGGGTTTTGTACCAGGCACTGCCCTGGCAGCAGCACCTGAGCTGCAGGATCTCCATGTGTGAAACTCCTGGGAATTTGGTTCTGGAAGTGCAAAAAAGGAACATTGTGCTCTTAAAATGCCCCATTTCCAAGGCTGTGGAAAGGATGTGGGAATGTGTATTTGGGAAGGAATCTTTAGCCAAGTGCTTAATCCCAGCCTGCCCTGGGATTTCCATGGAGATCTGTTCAGTGTATCCTTTCACCAGGGAGAGGAACCTTTTATGTACCTTGAGGAAACAGCCAGGCCTCAAATCACTTGGAAATTTCAAAATATTTGTTCCTCCAGTGACTATTATGTAAACCCAGAGCAGAGTCTTGCTCAGGAATCAGTCCCTATGTAGGTCAGAAAAAGGAAAAGCAACTTGTGTCCGAGTCCTGTGAGGGACAAAAGATACAGAAATTCAAGTGTATTTTTCATTTCCCTGCCCATTTCCCACAAGCAGCACCAGATTTTTCCAGATGTAGAGAAAAAGAGCATTGGCAGATCTGTACAAAAGTTTATTTTACAAACAGCAACTACTTTGGAATAACAAAATTGCAAAAAAATGCGGAGCAGTGTTAGAAAATGTCCCCCAGCTCTGGTTTTCCATCTGAAGCACAATTTAACAGACTCCACTAAGTCAAAACACCCCCAAACCCTTCCCTCACACCCCTGTCCCCAACCTGTGAAATTTCTTTACAATAAAGCTTTGACTGAAGGTAGGAAAGACTTCAGTACACTACAGTAATTTTTGGTAACTACAGTTAATTATTTATCCACCTTTTCCTGGGCCTTAAAAAGTCCAATCAGATCTGAAATATGTTAAATAAAAGTCTGATCCTGGAGCAATTTTTCTCCACTAATAAGCAGTGAATGGTAATGGTTGTATTTGTATGTTTTGTTACACCATGAACCCTCTTATTTTCTCAGCAAGGCAAAAACAAGTTCCATTTGTACTGAAACTGCAATATTTGTTCAGGACCCTGAGGTGGCTCCTACTGTTTGAAACAAGCTTGTGAAAGGATCCTGACTCCAGTTTGATGTTAAGAGGCAGAAGAAGCTTCCAAAGGATGGATTGGAAAGGATTGTGTGCACCCAATTTGAACTGCCAAGTGCAGGAAAGGGGCAAGAGCAGAATTTGGGGTTCTCCTAGAGAAGTGAAAAAGCTCTGTGGCAAACTGAGGGTACAAATGTCTTATTCAGCATGAAGGGGATGATCACAGTCTGCAAACCTCCCTTTGAACTTGCTTTTCATGTTTTTGCAAGTGTAGAGAGAGAAAAAAAAATGATCTAATTTGGGAGAGTTTAATTCAATCAAAGAGAGAATGAATTGATGCCTAAGCCAGAAATAATCACTTTTAATTTTCAAAGCTGTTGGGGGGTCTGATGAGATTACAAAAAAAAAAAAAATCATTTCCAATATTTGAAAACATTTGAGAAAAATGAAAGCAGCTCCAGATATTACAGAAAGTCAGTAATGGGAACTATTATGATACAGCAGAGCTCGTTAAGCTCTAATCAAACAACATTAGGCTGTTGTGTCACTGCAGACCCCAATTTTCAGGTTCTATTATGCCATTAAAAAATCTGCTGCTCAGTACACACAAGTTCCTAAGCCCTGAAGAACTTTACAAATTGTTTTACATCAGCTCCAGTCAGAATGTTGCAAAAAGTCCTCGATGGTCTTCAGCTTCAATCTGCTTATTTGTTGCAAACTGTTAAATGGGATATGGAGTCATTTTTGGGAAGTATTGTCCTTTTTTTAATCAGGCACCCCAGTATTTTTTAGTCCTATCACTTGAACAATAGATAGTTCAGTACCTGCAATATTAATATCTGATTTTCCCTATATGGAATATAAGGTGGGATACAGCCACAGACATTTTATAAAGGAAACTTTATGACTGGTTTTGTCAAAAAAAATTACCTTGTCAGTTTTTTAAAAAGTGTTTTGGACAAACTCATGACACACTTGATGCTTTCCAACATTCCAAATGTGTTGAAGGATGTCAAGCACTGGAATAGGAACTGAAATGAAAGTCAGGAAGTGTTTAGAAAACACTCCTGCAGTCTCTGAAGGACATTGCTGTTTATCACTAAATCCATTTTTGAAACATAAAAAGTTGAGACAAGTTGGATATTAAGCTCAAAACTCATTCATCACACTTTTGCTCACTGCTTGTCAGTTTGACAATTCCCACTGTGCAGCATCTCACCTTTTCCAGCAGAATTCTGTAACCTCCCAGCTCAGGAGGGATTAAGACAGAGTGGCAGCTTTGTTTGCATCACCTACATCCTGGACAGAAAGACAGCACAGAATCCAGCTTCCAGCAGTAAAAAAAGCATTTTCATAAACTAGAAACAGCAGCCTTTGTAAGAAATTTCCTTCACAGTTTAATAGTTGCTAACACACATTTCCTAGAACAGGCAGAAAGCCCTAAAGGTCTTTATAAACAGACTCTGCTGCACCCAGAAAAGTGGTGGCAGCAGTTCAACTAAGAGTCATTCATGGCTTGGAAAAGCTCATTCAAGGAAACAAAACTGTTGGGGTTTTTTTATTATTATTATTATTCTGTAAAAGTTGCATTTCACATAAAAAATTAAAAAATAAACTCTGCTGTCGAGCTCAGTCCTTCCCTCTGTAAGCGCAGAGTCAAAGTGAGTTCAAAGCTTAAATCAGCCACCAACCTTCACTTGTGACACTGTCAGAAACAGTTTTTTGGATGTAACACTGAAACCAAACAGAAAGCTGGAGCAGAGTGTCCCTCCTCAGCTGTATCTGCTGCTGCCACTGGGGCTCCTGTTGTTGGAGGAGCTTCGGTCGCTGTCGCTGTCGGAGCCGTAGGACCTGCACAGGGAAGGGGGGAAACACTCAGAACTGCACAAATTCAGAGCTGCAGCACGTCAAAGACTTGTTGAGACACACAAAGGGAGGAAAAGCTTTTGACAGGGATAACAAGGATCATTAAAGAAGTTAAAGCTGAAGTAATTAACTTTACAAGATGAAAACGCTGCCTTGAGCCCAAGTGTGTGTGTGTGTCACTTCTTGTTTTCTGTGTTACAGCTAAAAAACAGCCCAACTCAGTGTTTTTGTAAATGCCAACAGCTGACTGAGAAACATATTCCAACAAATCTAATTTCCTTCTGCAGGCATTTCTCCACTAAGGGAATTTCACAAATCCTTGCCTTAAATATTGTGTTTTCTGGTTGGAAGAAGGATCTTAAAAATTAAGCCCCATCACCACGACAGAAATGTGTGTTTGCAGGGTGGAAATTATGTATTAAAATGGTTGGGTTTATCCAGAATTCCAAGCTCAAACCTGGCCAAATGTCATCAGAATGCAGATGGTTTCAGACAAACCACAGGACATTCAAATTGCACAGAGTAATTCAAATAAGCTTTTAGAGGTTTTTCAGCCTCCTGCCTGTAAGTTTTCTAAATGAAAGGTGGGTAAATCCTAATCCAACATTGTTTCTCTGAAGTTTCACAACACAATAAATCAATGAATTTCTCAGTTTATTTCCACATTCTTTGTCCCATCTCATTAATTGCCCCCCAAAGTCATCTTGGGGAAATGGGTGAGACCAAAGCCCATTAAAGGTTGATCTAAAGTTGTGAAAAGATGACTATGAGGAGAGCAGAGGATGAAAATCTACAGCAGACTTGGAGCCCTGTGTGATTTATGACTAAAAGGGGACATATTAAAAGAGATACAATAAATCAGTGCTATTAAATCTATCTATATATTCTATATCTCCTGTCCCACCCCTCATCTCTGGGAAATGTGCTCACTTACACTTCTATAAACCCCCTGCACTGAGCAGAATAAAATTTATTCCAAGTTCATGAGATCTGCAGGCAAATACAGGCTTTCAGCAAATGTTGTAGGAAGTTAACAATGAATTCTAGCAGTGCCATTTTAGTTTCCCTTCCAGCTGCTTTTAAATCCACTTCTGCAGTTTAACCAGCAAGAATTTACCAGCCAACGGAATTCTCTGCATACCAGGCAGCTTTTAATCCATCACAGGGCACTGGATTGAAATCTTCAGAGTTAGTTGACTGTTTTGTTGTTAAGGAACACTTAGTGTTATTAAAAAATCCCAAATTATGGAATCTTTTGCTTTCCCACAACTCCAGCCCCCCAACTGTACCTGGATCTCCGATCGTAACTCCGAGAGCGTCGGTAGCTGTCGCTCCTTTTACTCCTGCTCCGACTCCTGCTGTAGTAACTGTCATATGTGTAGGACCTACTTTTAAGGGGGGAAAAAGGGACTTGTAAATGTGCAATTCCTTGTCTAAAAATGCTATTTTTCCCTGCAGGTTTAAAGGAGGAGGTAAGGGGCTGGATGGAAATGACGTGGGGAGGATGCGGCAAACAATTCTCCGCTTTATGGAGTTTCAACACCACAATAATTATTTTTAAAATGAAAGTTAAAAGCTCCAATTTATTGGGCTAGAAGAGGCAGAATAAACATTTGCAAAGCTTTGTGCTTTCTCCTTTTTCATACTAAATCCTGTTTGCTAAAAACAAGCAACAAAGTGATTCCATCTGTAACTCAATTTTATTTTAACAAGGAAGAGTGAACACATTCCCCTTTCTTACCTCATCACCTATAACTGCAATGTCAGGATCATTTGCTTATTTCCAGCTTTTAAGTGTCTTGTATTGATTTTGCTTTGATTCAAGTTGCTACAGTGATATTTTTAGATCTCACAGATCCCTGGAAGTGGTCAAGGGAAGGTTGGATGGGGCTTGGAGCAGATGTTGGGAAGTGTCCTTGCCCATGAATATGGAAGGGTTGGAATGTGATGATATTTAAGGTCCTTTCCAACCCAAACCATCCTGGGATTCACTGAGATATTCTGAACAAGTATTGTTATAAATAAGCATCTATTTATAGATATATTTATATTGTAATATATATAATAAAATATACATATGTGACATAATGTATAACAATTATAGATAAAAGTGTACATTACAGAAATACAAGTAAAAGCCTTCCTACACCAAGATATTTTTTCTAACAGGCCCATTTAGTACAGTTTGAACACAACTACAACCCATACCTGGACCGACTGTGATGCCCATAGGAACTACTCCTGGATCGGCTCCTGGTGTAGCTTCGACTGACAAAGACAAAACCAGAGTGGTGTTTTTAACCAACCAAAAATAACAGAAGAGCTGAAGAGAGCAGGGGCAGAGGGGGAGCAAGAGGAGAACAAGATGTTTTGCAGCCCCTCAGGTGAGATGGACTCACCTCCGACTCTTGTAGCTGTGGTAAGAACTGCTCCTGCTCCTGGAGCGATCCCGGCTGTACCACCCTCTGCTCCGGCTCCTGGAGTAGCTCCTTGACCTACAAGGAGCAAGACAGAATGGAAGTGAAAGGAAGAGCAGCACAAAATAGGAAGCAGAGAGAAAAATTATACATCTTTAGCTTTTAAGCCAAGTATTTCTTCCAGAGTTGCTCAGTGATAGAGGCACCAAGTTGATGAGATGCTGTGGACGGGCTGGGAGAGCTGGGGGTGTTCACCTGGAGAAGAGACACCTCAGAGCTCTTTCCAGGGCCTAAAGGGGCTCCTGGAGAGCTGGAGAGGGACTTGGGACAAGGGATGGAGGGACAGGACACAGGGAATGGCTTCCCACTGCCAGAGGGCAGGGATAGATGGGATATTGGAAAGGAATCCTTCCCTGTGAGATTGGGGAGGCCCTGGCACAGGTTGCCCAGAGCTGTGGCTGCCCCATCCCTGGAAGTGTCCAAGGCCAGGCTGGACAGGGCTTGGAGCAAACTGGGATAGTGGAAGGTGTGGTGCTAGAACTAGATGGTCCTTTCCAGCCCAAACCATTGTATGATCCCAGCAGAGAGTGCTGTGCAAAATAAAAACATGTTGAAAAACAAGAACATGCCTTGAAAAGACCAGAACTCAGCAGTTCCCAGGGCAGCCTGTGGGAGCAGCAGGAACCTCTCACCTGTAGGAATAGGTGGAACTGCGGGACCGGCTCCTGGAGTGACTGTAAGACCTCGTTCTGTGCCTGGATTTAGAGCCAGATTTGCTCCGTGACCTGCTGAGGCTCCTGGAGGGGCTGTTGTCGTCCCTGCCCGGAGATTCCTCCTCGCTGGAGCTCTCCTGGTTCCTGGGCCGCCGATTGAGCCGCGCTGTTTTCCTCACCTCATCAAACAGAGAGCCAGGCCTCACTTTGTTTTTGGCTTTGATTTCAATCCTTAAACCTGCTGGTTTAGGCTCTGGTGCTGAGGCTACAGCCTTAACCTCTGTGGTTGTACTAACTGGTGCTGGTTGTAAGTTACCAACACCTTGCAAAGGCTTCCATTTATTGTCTACCATATTGCTCTGTGTATTTTCAGCAACTTCACTTTTCAAACCGGACACTGACACAGAGCTGTTTTCTTGCCTTCCTGTTTCTTTATCTTCTTTAATATTAATGAAGTCTCTCGTGTTGTTTCCTAGTTTGACAACTTCTTGCTCAGGGGTCTCAACCTGTAACTCTTTTCTTACAGCAGCACTTAAAGCCTGGGGTTTAGGAGTGAGAATGACAGGAGACAAAATGTCCACATCCACCTTCCCTGGTGAGTTCCTATCAGGAGTACAAATCTCCATGTTGTCATCTGTCTGAATAACATCTTCCAGTCCATTCTGGTTATTTTCTTCAGCTTGTTTCATCTCATTCTTGCAGGCAGAAACATTTATTCCTGAGTTTAAAACACTGGCTGCAGTGTTTGTTTCAATGCTCTCTTTATTAAGGTTGCTGTGATCCGGGGAAGCCCCACACGGGTTGTTTTTATCCAAAAGCTTCTCACTCACACCTGACTTTTCACCATTTCCTATTTTATCTGTGACTATTTCATCCTTTTCATGAATTTGTTTTTTATCCTTGATGGCCCTGATAAGCTGTTTTTCCTTTTTATCATCCTTGCCAACCGGCTTTTCATTTATCTCATCGTCCTCTTCTTCACCAAACTCCAGGGGGGGCTGCCAATGAAACATTTCCTTCCTTTTCTGGACTTTATGTTTTTTCTCCTTTTTCCCTTTAGATTTCTCCTTTGCTTTTTTGGAATGTGCTTTTTTCAGTGTTTTTCTCAGCCCACGCCTGTGTTTCTTTGCCTTGCCTCTGTTGTCTGCCGAGCTACAGGAACTGTCAGATTCAGAAGACGACAACTGCTTGCTTGTCTTCCAGTCAGAGCTCAAAAAGCTTTCTGAGGAATGGGACTGTTTTTTTATCCTTTTGGTGACACTAAATTCTGTATCAGACCCTGAGGTGGCCTCTCCTTCTTCCTTACTAGAGGAAGGTCTGGAATCCCCCCTGTTATGCCTTGCCTCTCCTCTCTCAGAGTTTGACTCTGAGTCCCACCTACTGCCCGAGTAGGATTTCCGTTTCATTTTTGTCCCCCCTCTCACCTGCTCCAAAGATTTCTTCTTCACCCCCTTCCCTCTGGAGTGATCGGAATCCCGCTCACACTTGGATTTCTCCTCCCCTCTCTCACAACTTAAGCTGTTTTTATCCTGTTTCTGAGTATCTCCTTCTGATGGAAAGCGACTTTCCTTCTCCTGGCCTGCCTTCCCCTTGGCAGAGCGCTCGCTGTCGGTGGAGAAATCCGAAGACGACAAACTGTCGCTCTCCTTCAATCCTTGGGAAGACTCATCGTAGTCTTTGGGATGTTTGGAAGGCAGGGGGCTCTCAGAGGAGGTTTCCTGCCTCCCTTTGAGGCCTCGGCCCTTCTGGTCGCTGGATGGGGATTTTCCTTTGTTCCCGTGTCTGTCGTCGTCGCTGAGGGAATAGGAAGATGTGGATTCGCTGTACACAGACCTGTCACTGCGGTATTTACTTGGGGATGGTGACCTGCCAGAGGAATGGGACTTTGTCCTGGAGCTGGAGGGGCTTCTAGACCTTGAGTAAGACCTTGAGTAGGACCGGCTTCGGGAGGACCTGCTCCTGGACCTCTGCCAGCTCTCGGAGCTCCTGTCACTGCGGCCTTTGGAATACCCGCTCCGGTCGCTCTCCGAACTCCTCTCCCGCTTCCGGTAGGAGGAGGGGGTGTTCGCCTCTTTAACGACCACCAGACTGTAATTAGCTGGGGTGGGGATTAAATGGCTTGTCTTGGCTTTCATCTCCTGGATCCGCTCGTAGGAGGGTTTCCACGGTTTCTGCCCAGGTTTCCACCTGGAGGGCGGTGGGCTGTCGCTCAGGGGGATCACGGGGAGGTTCTCGGGGACGACTGGAGGGACAACAACTTTGTCACTGGGCAGCAAAACCGCCCGGACGGGCTCAGCTGCCTTGGTCAACTTATTGTCGCTTAATCGCGCCGAGACG
Source organism: Neodrepanis coruscans (assembly GCA_013400695.1). NCBI lineage: Eukaryota > Metazoa > Chordata > Aves > Passeriformes > Philepittidae > Neodrepanis > Neodrepanis coruscans. The sequence continues at coordinate 12,653 of VYZS01089811.1, read as the reverse complement.
TTCCGTGGGGAACTGGGAACAGCCTTTTGCTGCCTGGGGTTAGAACTCGACCTCGATCTACTTGGAGACCGCGACGATTTGGAGGCTGATCTTGACCGAGAACTTCTTCGGGAATAGGATCTGGATTTAGACCTCGATCTGGACCTGGACCTGTAGTATGAGCGAGAGCCTCTGCTTGACAGAGAGGATGAGCTCTGCTCTTCCTTATCAGACTTAGACCAGTCCCTCCTGGATGAACGCCTGGAAGACAAGGAAGAGGATCGGGATTTCCTCTCGCGGTCACAGGATGATTTTTTCCTCCTGTGGAAGGAGTGAGACGATTCCACATCCGACGAGGCCGATGTTTTCTTTTTTCTCGTCTGCTTGTGCTTCTTGAAATGCTTCTGCTTTTTGGATTTCTTTTTATGCTTCACCTTCTTTTTCTCTTTCCTGTGCTTCCTGTGATGGCTGGAGTATCTGGCAGTGCTCAGATCAGCGTAACCATTGTGGGACCAGGACCTGGATCTCCTGGATGCGCTTCTTTCATCCCATCTGCTCGTACAGGGGTCACTCAACCTGCAACACAAACAACACTGAGTGGGAATCCTTCTAAGAAATCCATCAAACATCAGCAAATCTTGTATATTGTAGAACCTCAGTGCAGAAACTTAATGTTTTAATTACCCTGGTCTGCAGGACTTTCGACTTCTACAACGCCAGGATTTTTAAACCACGTTTAAACACAAATTCTAAAACATCTCAGGATATAAAAAAGAACCACCAGGAGCATCTGCAGTTATTCAGTAATGGATATATATATATATATGTAATATTATTCAGTTTTACTTTTGAGGTTTCTCTCTCATAATCTGATAGAGGCTCATATTTCATATCGAGTCATCAGAAATTCTGCAGAGCTGGCTTCCTTCAGAGCTTGGAATTGTAGAAAGAACACATAAACAATAAGGGATTGATGGATTCAACTCTCTTATTTGGTACCCAAAGAAACCATACTGAGGATAAAGGAAAATCACAGAATCATTACCAAGCTGGAAAAGACCTTTAACACAACCAACTCCAACTCGAGGCCGTTTCCTCTCATCCTCACACATCCACACAGCAAAAACCCCAAGACATTCAGAACCTGGATCTTACTTATCTCCTTTGCTCCACTTCTCCCCACTGGGTGGCCTGTATGTCCTCAGCCTCTGCATCTCCTCTCTCCAGTGAGGGGGGGTCTCACTGCTCTCGTCATCGTCGGACTCGGAGCAGGAGCGGGATCGGGGCGGGGTGTGATACCTCTACCAAAGCAACAAAGAACACATCATGCAACTGCCTTTCTCACACTGCAAACTCTGGTTTTCATGCTCAAAGCAGTTCACAAAGCTGGAGAAGAGCCAGCAGCTCACCCTGGGTTTTGATAAACATAAAAGGAAGGCTCAAGGAAAAGGCCTTGGATTCCCTTTTGGAATAAGGCAGTTAGTGCAGAAAATGACTTTTTTTTTCAGGATTCTAAAGCACAGATGTTTCACTTTAGTCAGCAGACACTTTAGGGCTTGTATGAGTGAAGTCAAAAGTTACTGCTGTTCAGCTCCTCAGAAATGGGAATCCAGTCTGACACCTTCCAAAAATCCCAGAAAACCAAAGAAAAAAGCATAAACTCCCCCCCAAAAGTCTTTCACAAAAAAGAATAAAGCAATTTCACATTTAAAGAATTGTGCTGAGGCACAGCATTTGAATAAGCAGTAAGAGCTACTTGTGCAGAGTTAAAAACCCTCCAGTGTTGCCAAGTTGTTCTTTTCCATTATCCAGTTGGATCCACACTTGGATAAATTCTGTGAGGAAATCAGATGCTCCTGGACACACCTGGGTTTAACTCAATTACTTTGAGCCACTTCGGAAAGCAAGAAAAATTGAGAAAAAAGTGGTGTCTCCCTCAATAAAATCAGAAAGATGAATGTATTGGTCTATCCAGGTAGTTACAGAACTCAAAGATATCCTGTTTTATATAAAAAAATAGAAAGATAACCAGCCATTTAGAGCTTCCCTTCCCTTTGAGCTGAAGAAGTGAAATGGCTGTGAGGGAATCATGGATCCCCCCAGTTCTCACATTTGATACTCAGGAGCATCTTGAAATCTAAAAATGAGTATTTTGGAAAAACATCAATAGAAACTGTTGCTAATCAGACTACTGGAGATGGCAGATAAATGTGTTTCTCCATCTAATTGCTAGTCCTTAATTATTTCTGGGTTTCATGCCTGATTTTGCCAAGAGATGAGAAACAAGAGAGAAACACCAACCCTTGGCAAAAGCCAATTCCACTCAGCTTTAAATGACTTCTCCCAAACTATTTACATGAATATTTCAGGTTATTTCCATTTCAAGGCTTTCTTTAGTGGATCCCAGGAGTGTCAAACACAAATTCAAGGTGTCAGAGGGAGAGGCAGCTCTTCTTCCTTTCTCTCTCCTGCACTGACTGAAAAACAACAGCAGAGCTGGGCAGTGCTTTGGGCCCTGGATTGGGGCTTATTAGAGACAAGAAAAACTCTGGAATTCTACACCAGAAAGGGCTGCAGACACCCAGGGCACTGCAGAGCAGCTTTGTCTGCTCTGATGTGCTGCAGTTTTAATGCTCAGAGGAAAGAGCCAGGAAATCCTTGTCACTTCTCATTGCTTTAGTCTTGTGTGGGACAAATCTCCCTGAACTGGTTTCCATCTTTTAAAAGAAATAATGTAATTCTTATGCTTGAAGATTTGTTGGAGATGAGGAGTGAGCAGCTCTTTTCCCAATCTTTAAATAACAACAAGGAATGAAAATTTGAATTATAAAATTAACTACCTGACAATATTCCAACCTCCTAAAGCACAACCTACAACGTGTAAACAAAGTGTCAGACCAAGCCCCCAAGGAAATTCAAAGCTCAAGGGCAGAGAAGACACTCTGGGAGAGAGGAAATAAATAAAATTGTCACATACTATTGTGCCTCTTCCTTTAATTCTTCGTCCAGATTTAGAGACTGATGGTTTCTGGTCAGTCAGAACTGGTGCAGCATCAAGCAGCTTCCTACATAAATTAATAAAAGATGAGCTTATGAGCATGAAAAAAATAACAGCCAACTTCAAATCAGTTTTGAGTTACTGATGACAAATATTCATCATCTTATTCATTCATTCTGAGGCAGGATTAAGAATTCAGGGAGTTTTCCAGGAAATAAAGACAATTCTGCAACAAAAGGCAAATCAACATGGATTTGTTTTCAACCCAATGTGCAGCCTGAGCTCTTCACATAAATAAATGTTAACAAAGGACTGGCAAAGTACTGGCACAGGAGGTTAAACAGAGTTTGGGGCATAAATCCTCAGGAAAACAGGGACAGAAGAGTTCCAGGATCTCAGTTCAGGATATTCCACAGATTCCAAAGCCTTGTTTCCTTCCCATGCAAGAACAGAGGGTTCAACACTCCTTTTTGGACTTGGTGCAGATTCCTCTGAAGAAGCAGTGAGTGAATCTTTGGAAATAGGAGTGATGTTCCAGGAAAAGACTCACAGGAGATTAAACCATTAAGTGAGAGTTCAAAAACAAACCCAGCCCTGATTTTGGAGGTATCTGGCACTGCAATGTAGCAGCTCAGAGTCCAACATTTGGAAATTTGATAAAAAAACAAGTGGAGGTACAACACACAAACTGAAAGTGTTTCCTGAACTCCTGATTTCCTTTGCAGCAAAAGAAGAATTTTCTCTTATTCTCAAACATCACAAAACCCCAGGTGACTGGTTTTGAACCAGTTTCTCCTTCAGTCTGAGATGAAAACTCACCTTTTTAGCCTCAAATAATTAAAACCTTGCCATGATTTACACACTGCAAATCTTTTCCTGGAATGGTTCACTGATCTTTTTGCATCATGTATAAATGAGTTTAAACATGTGTGAATGAACCCCACCCCCTGAAAACCCCTGGCACAGGTTGGAAGGAACATCCCCCAGCAAAAAGGGACAATGACAAGCAGAAACTCTGACAGCTCCCCCAGCAGGGGGAAGTCAGTGCCAACAGGGATATTTCATGCACAGTTTTCAGCAAGGCAGAGGAAAAAAGCTCAGAGTTCCTTACGGTTCAGGCTCTACATTGACAACAGGCACATCTCTTCTGAGCAAAAACCTATTCTCAGGCACTGGGGGGATCTCCTCAGGACGTACCACAGGCTTGTCCCTCTTTGTGCCCAGGTCAGCTCTGTCTGTGCCATCACTCCTGTCAGAGAGGCTGCTATGGAGGGGGGGGACAGGGGGAGAAAGCACCATTAGCTGGCAAAACAACACATTCCCAAGTGAATTCCAAGTGAATTCCAAGCCAAGCCCGTGGGATGCATCAAACCTGAAGATGCTTTTGCAGCCAAGGTGTGTTTAACAACTTGGTTTAGGCTGAAATAGATTCCTGTCCCCAGCTCAGAAGGAAGGCACAGTGTTGCTGGGGAGAAGTTTCAGCTCTTGTTTTACAGCAAATGATTCTCCTTTTAATTCACAACTTGAAATCTATTTTCAAGTATTTCATGTCAAGTTGTATTCTTTGCCTAAAATTTTACTGTGGCACAGGGCTTCTGAGCCCCAAATACTTAGTAAATGAGATTTACTCATCTCAGTGTCACTGCAGTTTTTGTCTACAAAGACATTGAGCTGTTTCACAGAAAACTCTAGTCAAGAAGCTCAGCTTTAGGCTGTTTTACTTCTTTGGTTGGTTACTTTTTGTTTATAAAAATCAAACCTCAAAATCCAACCTTAAATAAAAGCCTTTTCCCATTCCCTGCTCCAGCACCTGAAGGACTTTCTCAGCTTTCAGGGGATTGTTAAATGGAAGGGACAGTCACCGTCTTTGGTCTGAGCTTCTCCTGCACCTTGGGGCCTCTTTCCTTCTCTCCTCCTTCCTCCTCTTCCTGGACTGTTTGGTTTTGGCTCTTCTTTTCCTTTTCCTCCTCCTGCTTCTCTCAGTTTCAGCCTCACTCTCAGAGGAGGACTCTGAGGAGCTGGAGGCACTGGAGGAGGACTCAGAGCCTTCAGAGTCAGAACAGACTTTTTTCTTTTTCTCCAGAGCTAAAAAAAAATCAGAGATTTGAAATGCACAGTGTGAGTGTTTATGTGCAAACCACAAAATACAACATTTTTTACTGGATTTTTTTCATAGTATAAAATAAAAATTCAGCTCATTATGCCCAGTCTAAATCCATATTGGTATGATATAAGTATTTTCCAGCAGGGTACACAGATAAGCAAAGGTAATTTCTAGTTAAAAAAAATTAAACAAAATAAATTTAAGAACAAATCAGTTGCAGCCTCAGTTGTGTATTTTTTTAATTGCTAAAATTCTGTGAGTCTCTTTTTTCTGCATCCTCATGCTCCTGACTTTCACTAGAGGACATAAATAACCACATTTCCTTCAGGAACATCAAAAGTGAAGCAGAAAATGCAAACTTGTGCCACTTCACAGCAGCTGCCCAAACATTACTGAAGGTAATTTATACCCTGTGAATCCTCCTGGAATTGACTCCACATCCTGGACCTTCTGGAAACTGCACAAAATTCAGCTTCAGGAGCAGCATGTTTGTGCCTCCCCTCTCCCAAACTCATGAAAATAAGACAAACTGCTGATTTGGGGTTAACCCCACCTCTAAATTAAGGAGAGCAGGGATGTTTCCCCCCAGGAATGTCCGAGACTCCGAACCTTCTCAAAAGCTTCCCCAGGATGATTCTGAGATGCTGGCAGAGCTCCCACACCCTCTGAGGCTGCTGTGGGCATGGCACCAAGCCTGGGAATGTGGCTGAAAAGGCTGGGAAGGGCTGTGCTCACCATCCCTGGCTGCCCTGGTGACCAGCACCCCGCAGTCGATGACTCGCACGTCAGCGTAGGGTCGACTCGCTGTGTCGGTTTTGAGGTTTTCTATTTGCTCAATCACTTCAAAGCCAGAGATAACCAGGCCAAAGACAACGTGCACACTGCACAGGGGAAGCAGGTGGAAAGCACACAACAGTTAAAGACAGTTGCTGGCATTTTTTTTCCCCCCCCCCAAGGAATTTTGGATGGAAAGAGGGGCTGGAGGGGGAACGGGCAGCTCTTAACGCAATAAAAATAAGGGGGTTTTTAAATTTATATTTATAGACATGTCAGGATTTTATGAGGCATAAAATGCAGACCCACTCTGCTTCAGAGGGAAATACTTGGTGTCATTTACTCCCTGGGCAGGGGGAACAGGCATAACTCCCTGCTGCACCCTTCTATTTTTGCAACTTTGTGCAACAGAGATCAAGAATCCACATGAAAACACGACAGAAGTGCAGCTTTTCCTCAGAGAACAATTTCTAGGTCTCTACAAGCTCTGGCACTGCAGGCACAGCCATAATTCAGGAACCCTCAGTTTTGTTCTGGGCTTCCACACTTCTCTTTCCTTTTGCCATTTGCCCCATAAATTTTGGGGGTGAAAACACGAAGAAATTCAAGAAATTCAAATATATCCAAGTTAACAATCCAACTCCCTGATTTATGGGCTGCAACCAGGTTTTTTTTTTTTTAAGAAATAAATGTGAGGATTTAAGACAATCCCCAGTTTTTTTTTGTCCAGCTTTAGGAAATAAGTTGCAACTCGAAATTTTTATAGAACTTTTTGTTTTCCAGCTTGTTCTATTGTTGAGTTTTTTTCCCAGAATGAAGGATTTGTTTCCCCATTGTTGTTTGCTTTCAATATAAAGACTCAAGAAGTGGAAAGGATTCTTACCCATCCAGATGAGGAGCAGGTTTGGTTGTTCTGTTTGACAAACAGCAAGATGGGAAGATGGTAAAATAAAATAAAATCAGGGATTCAGGTGAGGGAAAAGAGGAGAATGACACCAAAAAAAAAAAACAAAAAAAAAAAAAAAGAGGTGAAGGTAAGACAAAAAAAATAGTGAAAAAATCCAGTTACATACATAGAATTGAACAAATTAAAGTTACAGATTATACACAGAGGGTTTTTTTTTAAGCTTCTACATGAAATTTGTTTGAAGTTTAGCTAACTGCATACTTGGAACTGGACCTTTTGCTGCATGCAGTGAACAATCTCCAGATAAATGTCTTTAAAATACATATTTACTGTAACTCTACACACTTTTTAATCACAACTTGGCAATAAATCTTGGGTAACTAGTGGGATTTAAATGTTGCTGAGGTTGTTAAGTTCTTACAAGGTTAAAGTTATTTCTCTTTTAAAAAAAAAAGAAGAGTTATGTGAGAGATTCTCAGCTTCACTTCACCCTCCCAGCTCTTCTCTCTGCCCTGCTGGGCCCCCAGGGCTGAGCCCAAAGCAACAACTCTGCCTGAAATCCCCAAACTCTTCAGCTCAGAGCTCACAGGTTTCCCCCAACACCACCACCATGTGCCACCCTACACTTCACTCCTCTGAGAAATCCACATTTTCTCCCTCTTTTTCAGAAATGCAGCTGCTTGGGGGACAAATCTTTTTGGATTCTAAAGCTGGGACTTGGTGTCTGTCTCTTCTCCTCTCCTTTTTCCAAAAGCAGAAGGAAGTTACTTCTCCTGAGCTCCTGCTGGCTCAGGGAACTCGCAGACAAACTGAGAACAACATCAGAACCTGCTCAAATGTGGGGGGAGAAATAAAGTAGGAATCAAGATTGTTTTCACATATTAAAGGAACTTCAAAAAGCAAATTTTCCTCCTCTCCTCCCAGGTACTGTTTTGCTTTTCATGCCTTTTTTTCTTTCTAATGAACTCCCCTCTCTCAGAATAAATAACTGATCACAGATGTTTTATCCAAACTTACAGTGACACAGATCTGGGGTGCTAAAGTCAGTTTTTCACTGCTGTGATGAAAATATTCCTTTTTAAAACACAGATCTTCCCCTGAGTTTTGAGGTATTAGATCACAAAACACTGCAGTGCTGGAACACATCCCAAAAGATGGAACTGGGGAGCAAGGAGTGTTTACACTCCTGGTTTATTTTTAAGCTCCAAATGCCAAAACCTTCCACTAAATAATACAGAAAACTTTTCTTTTGAAGAAATGACATTAAGTCCCCACTAAATTCCTCTTTGGTTTTCCCTTGCTAATCAAGTGTATCCCTCCAGAGGGGGAAAAAAGCTGCATTTCTTTAAGCAAAGTTTAACTCCATTAACAACCTGCTGTTCAGTAAACACTTTAAATGGTTTTAATTACAAAGCTGATTTCAGGCAGTGAAAGGAACAGGAGTGGGTGGTTTCAATGAAATCAGCTGTGGGGAGGACTTGGTGTGGAGAAGGAGCTGGAAAAGTGCAGCAGGTTCCAGCAGGGGCTGTGGGGGCTGCAGGGGCTCCTGCTGCATCAATTAAGGCTAATTAAGCAAATTACTTAAGCAGGAACTTACTTTAGACTGGGCCTAAGCAAAGAAAATGAGAGTTGGGGCATTAAAACCCAAGCAGAGGTTTCTCCCTCTCACTGAGAGAGAAAAGGGAGGGGGTTTCTCTCCTTTATTTGCTCATGGAGAGAAAACACCAGGAAAATGATTATCCCAAGGGAAAACCTTCCAGATGCAGGACAAGGGGTTGGGTGAGTGAACAACCTCCCACAGGAAGCTGCTCCCCAAAATCCCTTGGGGATGTGCTTGGGAATGTTTGCTGGGACATTTCACCCTGGGGAGGTGCAACTTTAAAACACCATTTAAAAAGTTTTCTGCAGGAGAAAAGCTCCCTCCTGCCTTTTTGCACTGTGGAAACCTAAAGCCATGGCTGAGTTCCTTTCCCAAAATAATGTCCCATTCCTACCTCAAACCTCCCTAATCCCAAACATTCCAACCCTGCCTGATCACAGACACCTTTATCCAGGTTATTTACAGAAGGACCAAATCTCTTTCTCAAGTTTAAAGGTTGGGGTTTTTTTTTAAGATTCTGCTGTAAAGGAAAAAAATAAAAAATCAGCTTTTTTGGTCAAAGCAGGTTCTCACCCACCCCCCCCAGAGAACCTCAGGCCTCACCAAGGGTTTATTTAATGCACATTAACAATATGATCAGAAAAAAAAACCAAAAAAACAAAAAAACCAAGAGAAACAGAAAGCAAAGGAAAGGACACAGCCTTAGAGGAATGAGACATTACCTTTGGAGCCCACGGTGTAACACTGTTTCTGTAAATTTTACACAAAAATGGCAGAAATAAATTGTAATACATTTTCAGACAAAACTGAGTCTATGTTTTGTTATTAAAACACAACGTTTTTTTCAAAGTCATATTCATCAAAAGTTGTATGCAGAACAGAGGGATGCCTAAAAGAGGGCTCTAAATTTTCTTTAGGGGGAACTTTGGAAACTAAAAAGTTCTCCTTGGCAACAAAAAGAAAACTGGAGACAAAAAGCTGCTTGGAGACACTCTGGCAAACCCCCCCCTCCACAGTTGGAAAAGAGAAGCCTCCCACTCCCCTCTAAGCCTCAACCCAGCAACAACACAAAAAAAAAAAAGCAGATGAATAACCAGATTCTGGGGGTTTATTGCACTGAATCCTTTCCTAAGTGGGAATTTCCCAGGCTGGCACAGCAGAGCTGCCACATCTCAGGATTCCCTTCTCCCTCCCCCCCGAAATTTTAGTTTTTAACTGGATATTCAAGCACTGGCAGGATCTTTTTTGGTACTCACTGCACATAAAAGCACCCAGGGAATGTTTGTAGCTCAAGTTTTCCCCAAGCCAAAGGGAGCTGCTTGTGTGGGAAGTGCTCAAAGATCAAGAAACATCAGCCCCTCTCATTCACAGTTTGGGATTTTTGGATTAGTCAATAATTAGCTCAAGGGTATTTCAGTAAAAAAAAAAAAGGAATTATTAAGTGTTGATTAGAAAAAATACCTGTTCTGGGACCACCAAAAAGACATGAAGCACCTTTAATGAGCTGGTAAAACTGTGAAATAATTTGGAAAATGGAAACAAAAGGGTCCTGCCCAATTCTTTGGGCCTTCATTTAGCAGCTCAAAGGGGTTAGTTGGTCTGGGTTTAGTAACTCAGCACAGCACCACACATCCTTTCAGTATTAAAATAAAAAAAAGGCTGTTTAGGTTTGAGCAAGAGAGATATTAAACCAACAACACCCTCAAGATGGGAGGAAAAAATAAAAAATCTGGCAGTAATGAGAAATCAAAGTTTTAAATGGCTTTTGAAGAGAGGCAGGAACCCCAAGCACTGGAACTGATAAGGGACATAATTCAGGGCTCCTCTTTCAGCTGCAGGAGGGATGGATTGACTCCTCAGCAATAAATTCCTTATCACACACAACTCCCCAGGGACAAGGGGTTGGTTCCCTGCTTTTGCTCCCTATTTTTCCTGCACAGGCCCTTCCCACTTCCTGCAAAGTGCAGCAAATGTGTGACAAGGGAGGCAGAGCTCAGCCCTGGGAGCACCTGCAGGATCATTTTGGTTTTTTAGTACTTCCCACACTCATTTTGGGCTGTGACTTTCCTCCCTGGCAGGGACAAATGCAGACACTGCAGAGGGATGTCCCTGTGCTGCAGGAGATGTTCCCCCACGTGGGCAGAGCTGGGCTGTGCCATGTGCTGGGACACACAACCCTCCTTCCCACCCAACCCCTGCTCCTGTTCAAGGAGGGAGAACAGGAAAAGTGGGGGAAATGAGCACCAAACCCAGCCCCTGGTATCACACAGACTCTGCTGACTCCTCCAGGGCTTTAAAACTGAACCCCAGCTTNCACACAGACTCTGCTGACTCCTCCTTCTGCCTCTGCAGCTTTGATTTTTGAACCAGGGCTTTAACTGAACCCCAGCTCTCCACTGTCCCTCAGAAATCCTTCAGCTTCATCCCTGACCCACCAAAGGGAGCTGCTGATATTCCAGGGTGGCTCAGATGCCTCATCAAAAGAAGTCTGGAGCTTCTGTTTCAAGTAAAAGTGACCATTTGAAACCCAGTTTTCATGATTTTTAGCCACTGCAGAGGTTTGTTGTGCTGGGAAAACAAGGGGTTCAGGAGGAGATGAGCTGCCTCCCTTTCTAATTGGGCTAATCAAGAAAATTAAACATATTCTAACATTAAAAAAAGTCTAGACACTGCTTTTCACCACCTTCCCAGGTTAAACATTTGTAGAACATTTTACTGAGAAACTGAGAATTACTTGGGGAGTCTAAACCCCACATTTTAATCTCAGCTTGAAGTTTATCCCTGAAGGAAGCAAATATTTTATTCCAAGGAAGCTGCAGAGCTGCACTAAATGATCACACACATGTCACCAAGCAGGAAGAACTGCTCTAAGTGAAATCACAAACTACCTGGAGAAAACCTCCAGCACTGGAATCCTGATTCCCTCCCCTGACTCCAGGGCACCTGCAAGGAGCAGGTAAGACACAAGAGCTCCCCCACATCCACATCCTCCTCTCTGGAATCCACTTCACCTGGACATGATTTCAGGGCTCTCCCTCTCCACCCAACACTTTCTCTTTGTGGTGCTTCCATTAAAAAAAAACCCAAAAAACTCTATTTTTCCAAGAAATCTGCACCTTTCCAGATAATCTGCCTGATGAAAGTGCTCCTAAATTCTGTCCCTGAATTCTAATTTAGCATCCAACCCAACCTGTGTGGGGACAGACAGGCTGAGCCCACCCAGCCCCCAGGGGGAGAAGAGGACTTTGGGATCAAAAGCAGGAGAGAAAAAGAAACTTTAGAGCCCTCAAATGACAGCTGCTTGACTGATGTGACATCATTAGGTTGGCATGGAAATGGTTCAGATAAGCTCCAAAATGGAAAATCACACCAAGAGAAGCCAAGGTCACTCACCAAGCAGTAAATGGTGAACAACTGCCTTTATTTTCTGTTTATTTCCCATTTTTAATGTGCACACAGATTTACTCTAAGGAAGGCCAACATCTAAAAATGTCCTTTGAAGGCAACAGGAAACAAGTTTTGAAAGAGTTTTGTCTCCCTGGAATGTGTGAGCAGCAGCAGCCACTGCAAAAGGCTCTTCTCTCAGGTTCCTGTGCATTTTCCATTTTTCAGGACATCTTTTAGGAAGAGACCTAAAAATGCCTCTTATCTGAACTCCATCATTTCATACTGAAGATCTTTTTTTTTTTTCAGGCAAAGAAAAATAAAATAAAAAAAATAAAAAAAAAAAAGAAGGATTTGTGAGGACAATTGACTCCTTTCCTGGAGACAGGGAAGCGCCATTCATTCCTCTCCCCCAAGAAAGATGGCAAAGGAACAGAAATTCTGCTTCTGAGTTGTGGCACTACACTCACAGTGGCTTTTGAAAGCCCCAAAGTGCAGAGGATTAAAAAAAAAAAGTGATAAACCTGCTCTTTGCCAAATACAAAGTGTTAAAACATCAGCAGGAAGCAGTTTGTAAAAGGGAGTTAAGAGGAGGAATAATCACAATTAGTAAGTTTAGGAATGCTGAAGCTAAAATGCAGCTGCTTTAACCAGAAATCCCTCAGTTATCAGGCCTGAGTGTTTGCTGAAGGGAAAGGCATGTTTAAATGGAGGGTTTTTAGGGGAAATTCTGACTATCAGCACAGAATTTTACAAAAGTGTTGGCACCCAAGTCGTTGGAAAACGCACCAAGTGAACAGAACTATGAAACAACAGATTAAAAAACCATGTCAGGAACAAACACAAAAATTTAGTAATAATAAGAATAACCAAACAAAAACCCCCCACTCCTTCTCCTCCTGAACCC
>VYZS01089810.1:20470-33949 GCA_013400695.1 Neodrepanis coruscans | reverse complement strand
CTGGAAAGGGGCTGCTGTGGCCCAAAGCTCCGGCGGAAGGACTGTCCTTGTTTTTGGAAGGAGAACGCCCCGGAGGTGGGAGGGGGGAATGGGCCCGGGAGGTGGGAAAGGGGGGAATAGCCCGGGAGGTGGGAAAAGGGGGAATAGCCCGGGAGGTGGGAAAAGGGGGAATAAATAAGCTCACGTAGACCTGAGGGAGGAGAGGGGCGCTGCAGGAAGGGAAAGTTTTTTTTTTTTTCCTTTCGGGAATGGAGGTGCCCACACCCCTGTGGGATCAGCGGGTAATGGGGCACACACAGATGGCTTACTGGTTTATACTGGGAGTGCCCGGAGTCGGGAATGCCGCGGTCCTGCCCGTCTCGCGTGGTCCTTCCCCCCCTCTCCATGGATTCTCCGTGGGTGCTGGGAAGGAGATGTGGAGCTTTTCCCCCCTGGGAAAAGCAGGAGTGAGTGAGTGTGTGCTGGGGAAGGGGCTCGTCTTTGCTCCCAGGTGATCGCTGCGTGCCTGGAGGAGGTGGGTGATCAGCAGCGATCGATCGATTGATTGACTGATTGATTAATTAATTGCGCTGGGGAGGTGAGGGACACTCTGCCTGAGCTCGCTGGAGTCCCCTGCAGGGGGAGGGTTGCGGGGTGTGTGTGTTTTTAAGGGGGTGTTTCGCCTTTGCTCTCCCGCACTGGGGCGTTGCGGTGTCTCTGATGATGCTGCGAGCGGCGGGGGGAGGCGTGTTTGGCTCTCAGGTGAATGTTTGGCTGCGGGCACACCGGGGGGAAAAAAAAAAACAAAACAACCAAAAACAAAAACAAGAAGTCCTCGGAGAAATGTGAGCGCTCTGAAATAAGAGGAAGGGCCGTGAGTGAGCTGGCAGGGCTGGAAGTTGCCTTGTCACTCGGCTGAGCACGGCAGGTTTGCCCTTAGAGCCGAGTCCAGGCACGGTTGTGGCCTTGATTTGAGAGATTTGGGAAGGCTGGCAGCTGAAATGCTTGTCTGCTGCAGCCTCTGGTGTGGCAGGTGGGCAGTGGAGTTGTGGAAGCCGTGGGACGTTGTGTCTGCTTTTATAATAAAAGTCTATTTACCCTCTTCCCCATCCATCTTAAAAAAATTAAAGGATGACTGTTAAAGTTGGACTGAGGAGCTGATTTGGGTGGACAGTGTGGCAAATACCCATGAGAAGCACGTGTCAGAAACCTTCAGATATTTAAAACATCTGTCCTTGCTGCTGCTGAGAAAAGCTCTCTTTTCACCCCTTCTTCTGCTCCCTGTATTCAGGGAGGTTCTGGGAAGTGAATTCAAGGGGAGGACTTGAAGGAATGTTGCCAGTCAGAGCCCTCACCAGTTTATGAGACAGCAGAATGCAATGACTACAAAGTTGGATTGTGGGAAATGAGGCTGCACCCGCTGTTTATAAATGTGGCTGTTTCAGGGGGTTGGAATAGGAATGCTGCTCATGGACATAATGCTTCAGATTTTGCCTGGGAATGGGTGGTAAGACAGAGCTAAAAAATGGGTGGGATTTGAGAACTTTGTTTCAAAGAGAAGTGATCTTACTGTCAGCAGTGTGGGTAAAATGTATTTAAATTTTCTTGGCATACTTTTTAGAAAATTAAAAGAGAGTTACTGTTGAAAGTGTTTGTTACAAATGGTAGAATTTAGCAAAGAACTCTTCTTGAGCCTTCTGCTAGAAACCTAATCTTAAAATTGGAAAGTGCTTTGAAAAGTAACGTGTGAAGCAAGTATTTCAAAGATATGCAGTTCTCAGTCTGATTTTTGAAAAAAAATGTAGATTTTAGGTCAGTGCACTCTCTTCTTGGATTAATCTTCTGGCATCTTGAAACAAATGTGTTCTGTGAAGTTTGGGAAACGTTGCTTTTAGTCTTTGAACCATGTGTGTGACTCTCACATAGAGGTAGGCTTGTTTACTTGGAGCTGTGCCCTGTACTGTGACAAGGCCAAAATCGTGGAGTTGTGATAGACACAGGAAACCTGTTGCTCTGGAGTTGGGCTCCACTTGTCTAAAACTGATTTCTGTTCCTTCCAATTCCTCCCCTTGCTCTCAATACCAAATTAATCTGAAGAGACTCGATGTTACTGTGCAAGGCAGCATTTGAGCAAGGGCTTATTGTGGCTGAGAGCTGTCCTTGATAGTAAGGAATATTGAAACAAACCTTGCAGTGAGAATTTGAGCACTTTCTAACAATTAATTAGCCTTGTTGCAGGTTTTTCACAAGCAACTGATCTTTTTTTTTTTTTGTTTTTGCCTGTTAAATCAGACAGTTGGATTTTAAAACTTGCCTTCAGTAATGTGACTTTACTTTCAGTTTGGTTATGTTTCCAGGTAATGGCCAGCTGAGCATTTGGGCTGAATTAAAAACTAGACCTGAAGCCATCCTGCTTGCCAGGGTGCAAGATGGAGACTGTCAAATATCAGGGCTGACTAAAGAAGTTGAAAAGCTCCAGCCTTGGGGAAGGTTTGTTGTCAAATGCAGAGGTTTTTGCAGGCATTTTGTGGGTATCAACACATTTTGTGGGTGTTCCTCAGGCTCTGTAAACGGGTGGGTTTCACCCACGATGATCATTCTGCTGCCCCAAGTGTCCAGGGCTTGAGCTTTCAGGCTCAAACCAGGGTGAATGAAATGCTGTATCTGTCTGCACAAGCTGCTGCTTCTGTTTGTTGGCTGCCTGTGAGAAAGCAAATATGCTGGGCATTGTGTTGGGATAATAAACCCTGTCTGACACTGGTGCAGAGACCTGTGCTGGCCACATCTCCTGCCTGAGGTGACACTGATGACCTTGTAGACTTCTGGATGTGGTGCTTCTGTGGCAGTTGCCACTCTGTAGGTGTGAAACAGGCTTTTAAAAAATCCCAACCAACGCCAATTTGGGCATTGCTGGCCTTTGAGAGCAGAGCACCAGGTGCTCAGAGAGTGAGTCTGCCCTGTTTCATTTTCGGCCCCCCACCCCCCGTGCTGTTAACCTGAAAACCTGGTTGTCAAAAAGGCAGAGGAGTGCAAGGAACATTCAGGATGTCAGAAGCCTTTTGGCTGCAGCCTCTGTGTCACATAATAGGGGCTTTCACACTTCACTGTTCCACCACAGCGTTTGAGCATCCAGGGGAAGCCAGTTTGTTCAACACCACGTCAGCAGAACACTTGGTTTTGTGGAAGTCTGAACTTCCCTGTGTTCTGGTGCATCCTGGATATGTTTGTTTTATTGCTAAACACATTTATGGGGATTTTTTGGATGCCAAAGTCGTGCCCCTTTGGTGCTCCTGGTCTTTGAGCTTAGACATTTGGGCTGGATACCACCTGAAGATTAAATGTGTGGGGAGTGTCCTTCAGCAGAGTTGGAGGATGATGAGGAGGGTATGTCATAAGGAAAAAGTGAGGTTTGGTAAAAATTTCATGGTTTTTTTTCAGCTCAAACAGGGGAAAAAGAGATACTACTTTTGTTTTTCAAAGGTTAGTGTAATAGCAAAGAATCTGTATTTTCTGCTTTGTAGTGGGTATAAAAAAAATCATTTTGGCTTTGTGACAGCAATGGGGTGGTAGAGGGAGGTAGGTACTTTTTAATATGAGTGTGAGGGGGTGTTCGTGAGAGGAGAAGTGCTTTAACTCTCTTTAGAGGGTAGGGGTAGGTTTCTGAATTAGTGCAGATTATACTCTGAAGGGGTGGGGTACGACTTGTGAGCCCACACAAAAGTAAATAGTGTTCATGGACTCACAAAACTTAAAGTTCCACCTCTTTGTGTCTGTTCTTTATATTAAGAGCTATACTAAAGCATGTGATTAAAAAAATGGATAATTATTGGAAGTCTGTATATTTTTAAGACATATTTTGCATCAGTTCTTTTTCTGTCTAGGACTAGGAAGGATCCATGCAAAAAAAAAAAATAAATTAAGGGTTCTTGTAAAAGGTATCAACCACAACTGGGCTTTTGTTGGGGAAGAAAACCCCTCCTGGTGCAGCAGCACTGGTGAAGAACAAGGGTTAACACAATTCAATATGAAACTGAACAAACTGTGAGTAGTAGTCTATTTATTTCACAAGTGATTTTTTTCCTTGGTATAAAAAGATATGAAGGTTACAGATTTAATTTCGGGCATTTTAGTTTCGCTGAATTCGGAGTTTATTGTGTTTGCCAGAAGAATTAAATTTATAAAACAGTTCTGCAAGAATCAGGGGCTGCTGCTGAGTGAAACAGTAGAAACTGACTTCAGGGCTTGTAACCTATGAACCTGCTCTGACCATCTCCCTTCCTGCAGTTGTTTCAGCACAGGATAATCCTGCAGCAGTTGTGGACAGGAGGATTCTTTGTGTATTTTCCTCAGAGTTTATCATTTTAGTGGTTAGAGGAGAAGTGCTCTCTTGGTCCTGTTCAAAATCCAGAAAAGCCCTCCTGGGTTGAAGATGTCCTTCTGTCTCAAGTCCTGGCGTTTTTTCTCTAAGTTATTCTTTGATTTTAGAGCAGGTATTGCTTTTTTATTGTTATCTTGCTCCTTTATCTCCTCAGGATTTCATTGGTGGGTGTCTGTACTTGCACAACAGTCAGGTGAGGTGTGAATTTGAAGGACTCCTACTTGCTACTGGAGGTTTGATACATGACTCTGCAAAATTGTAACTTCAGAGATTATTACCGGGATAAGAGTATCAGGGAACATCTTTTTCTTTTTTCTTTTTCCCTTCCATTATTTTCAAACTTCCTTTGCAGACTGTAGCATTTTCAAATTATGTTCTCTGATAACTCATGTTTATTTAGTAAACTGTCTGGGGTTTGGGGTTTTTTTTGGTTTTTTTTGCTGCTGCTTTTCTTTGGTAGATAGTCCTGTTCCCTGTTTTCCTGGCTGGAGTTAAATTTTTCAGGCAGGGGAAGTTGTTCTGGTTCTTGGCTGAAGAAGGCTGGGCTTTCACATGTTCAGGAATATTTTTCTTAGATTCCAGTGTGTGTTCTAATATAATTTCCAAAGAACATTGGGCAGGATGGCACATATTTCTTTAAAATTAGCATAAATTACTTACTACAACTAAATTATTTTATACATATCAGAATATATTTTTGCATGTTACCCATTTTTCAAGTACATTGGGTCTGCCCAGCGTTTTACAACTGTTTTATTTATGGTGTTCTTAGCCAGGTCAGCTGTCAGCAAGGCAAAAAAATCAGCTTTGTGTTTTTAATAATTTGCCAGTATTGTGTGCTGTGTTTCTCAAGAATCCAAACTTTCTTGGACTGCCATTCCTAAGTTGTCCAGTAGACTGAGAATTTAAATAAGGATAAATTAAGGCTAAATAGTTCTACACATACTTGTGTCTTATATTTAAAATCTGTCTTGCAGGTATGATTGGAAAGCAAGGATATATCTCCTTGAGATGGATGGCAACAGGCTGGAAGATGTTCCCTTTGAAACCTGAAGGAAGAGGAGATTATTATTAATTAACTATTAGTGTTAATTAAGAGGAATGTGAGCAGATGATCCTGCTGCAGTCTAGGGTGTCTCTTGCCCTTCTGCATATGGGGGCACATTTTACTGACAAACACTTTGGAAGTGTTTTCACTGAATTCCTGAAACAACAGGAAAATATCTTCCTGAAGGAGTGTTTGTGTAAAATAAGGTGATATCAACTTAGAGAACTGAAGGATATGGCTGGGAATGTCTCCTCCCACCAGGGTTTGTATCCTTGGTCATGGTTCCTGTGGATGGAGAGGACTCACTAAGACAAATCACTGTATTTTACAGGATGAGGGGGTGTGCAGCATGTTTTTTTCTAGGCCCTGCAAGGGCCAGAAGGCTGTCCTCTGCCTGCTGCCCTGCAGGGAGCACCAAAGGAACAGTAAAAAAGAGTGGAAAGGGCTTGCCACTGCTGTGAGCACAGGAGTCAGACAGAGTGTTGTCTGCAGGCTGACTCTGGTTCTCCCTGTCCTTGTCACTCCCCGTGTTTTTGTGTCACAGGCACCCCTCCAACTGGTCTGTCAGTGTGCAGTACTGGGAAAGGGTGTTTTTTAAGTGTCTTTTTTTTTTTTTTTGCAATCACTTGAAATGTCTTGTCAGGTTTTTTTCATACTCTGTGTCACTTCTACACTTGTAAATCAATTTGTGGAGAATTTGTGTGTCGTGAAAACTTGGCTGCCTAAAGGTACAGGAGGGTTGTTTGTGCCAATCAGTGTGACCATGCAAGAGTCACCCTGCTCAGAAAATGTCAGCTTTCTCCTTAAAACAAGCCTTTGTGGGCTCGTAGGCAGAGCTGTCTGGAAGCCACATCTCTCTGCTGCAGAGAGCTGAAGGCTCTGCTTCGTGCTGGAATCAGTGTGTTCCTGTCTCAGCAGAAAGCTGGACGTTCACAGCTCTTTTAGTCACTGTCTTGCATCAGAAAACTGGCCCTGGTGTCTCTTCTTTTAGGCAGGGCTTAGATCAGCTTTGAAATGCAGGGCAGAAATCTGTGTGTGGAGTCTGTGAGATCAGAAATCAGTTCTGTTGATCTCTTGTGCAGTGTGTAACAGCAACTGCTGGATTTATAAATTTCACCTGGGTTTAGGTGAGCCCAGTTCTGGAGAGGATTTTAAACAGTAATTGCCTGGAAAGTAAACGTCAGAGCTAAATTTGGAATTATACCTTGCCCAGTTCATGACTATTTTTCTTCCAGACAATTCTGCATCATTCTTTGTAAACAAACTTCAGCACAGTAAATACAACTAGTAAATACAGAAGTTTATGTTGTGTCTAGGAAGACAATATCTGAGAACACTAAATGTGGGGGTTTGTGGCAGAAAAAAAATCTGTTTTTATGATTTGTAAAAGGACATGCCTGGAACCACATATGTGTTCTTACCAGTGAAAGGAGTGTACACAGCACTATTTTGTGATCTGAGTGGTTCCTTGTCCTCTGGATGTTTCTCTAGTAAGCACAACACTCGTCATTAGTCAGTTGCTGATCGTGGAGTTCGATGAAGGGCAGTAAAACCTGTTGCACTGGTCAGTTTGTTGGCTTCATTATCTGGTTTGTTGTCTAACACAGCCTCGTTGTCCTCACCTGACTTTAAACAGTATCCATGTATAATGTGTGGTAAATGTGTTTGCAGGGACAGTGGGAGGAGAAAGCTCAGGAGTGTTAATTAATTAATGCCTGAATTCTAAACAGAAGTGTTCGGATTATTGTACCCTCCCCTCAGGGAGGAGCAGAAGAGCAAAACCCTTTAGGCTGAAAGGTTTTGTCCTGTCTAAACATGGCTTTTCACAAAGTGTGGGAGAAACCTGTTAGTCTATTGCAGAAAAAGGATGAGGAATGATAGAGAGTTCTAGAGTAGATTAAATAAGTCCCACCCCCCCTGTGCAGCATTTCTTCTTAAAGAGAAACAGTCCAGCTGCTGGTGGATTGGAGGATCCTTCAGAGCTGGTCTTGGGATGCCTCCTTTTACAGTCCCTTTATTCATTTGGTCAGAGTGTGAGTAATTAAATAGAAGCATGATGGAATTGAAGAGCACAAAGTTTAATGTTCGTACCTGGCTGCCTGATGGGAGGGTCAGAGTTTTGGAAATGGGTCTCAAAAGAGCAGTGTAGGTTAATTGAGGCCCTGAAGGTCACTGTGGATTTCCACTAAGAGGAGTGATTCTGCTCCACTGTGTGTGTGCCTTTTCTCAAGGGGAATGGATTTTCCAGCAGGGCAGGTGGAGGAAGGAGGTGCCTGGAGCCTCTGGAAAAGCGGGACTCTTGAAAGGAAACTAAAGGGCCCTCCCCAGCTTAGCTCACAAGTTTTGGTGATGTTGCATAAATGTTTTACACAGGTAAGCACCATGGGAGGCAGGAAGAGTTGTAGCATCAGCCCAAGATCAAATGAGTATTAGTAGTTTATGAATTAATTTGGGCTGGAAATTAGGAAAAGGCTTCCAGCATCAGGATAAACTTTTTAGCAGCCTTGTGGTAGAAGTAGCAAACAGCCTTTGCTTCTCTTTGGGTGGATCAGATTCCTGATGAAGATTGTGGTGTGCAAGGTGAGTATGTGGCTTGAGATCAGAGTAGATCCTTTTCAGTTTCGTGTTCTGTTTGTCTGTAGACCCCAAGGAATTCAGCAATTTCTCCTGCCTGTGTAAATACAAATTAAAATTGATGAAAGCACACTGTTCACTTTTTCATTAGGATTTATGAACTGTTATCTTCGCATAAACTGATTATTTTTACCTCTTCTGTCTCAACATATATGTGAAGTAGAAGTGAAAACTGGTGTGTGACAGGGAAAGGAGGGGTGTTTGAGAGGGAACTGCTTGTCTGGATGGAACCCAGAGTGTCTTAGTTCTTGAGGACCTTGCATTCAGTTCAGTCCCTGAGCAGTAGGGAGAGTTTCACATTTAACTTCAAAGAGGACAGAAGAAAATCATCTTGTAAGTGTGCTGCTTCTGAATCTTCAGAGTAACTGTTTGCAGATGAATTGATGCTCATTCGTAAAGGTGTCGTGATAAAGTACAAGTTCCCTTTATTATGCTGTGAAATTTATTAGAGCAGAAGGAAAAACGGGACTCACTGAGTCACTGAAATTCATTTTGAGCTCTGATTAGGTTTGAATGAAGCTGGGTGGCCTGAAGGTTTGGTTCATGGGTCTGTATTTATGAGAAAAATACATCATAATCTGTGGAAGCAGGAGTTCACCGTGTGTTCTAAACCTGCTTTTTCAGTTTGACAGATCAATGTACTAGGTGTGCTTTCCCAAAATTGATTTTCACTTAACAGCCATGAACCAGTGGCTGTGCTGAGGTCTGGGTTCTCAGCAAGCTGTTTTGCTGGGGGCAAAGTTTAGGATGTTGCTTTTTTTCAGCAGCTCACTGTACCAGCAGCTGGAAGATGCAGCTGTCTTTCTGAAGAGCACTGAGAAAGCTTCTTTTTTTTATATATATATTTATTTTTATTTTTAATTCCCCCTTGAAAATGGAGCATCTGTGGTTTAAATCTAAGTGAAGGTGGCTCAGATTATTGTGTCAGACACACAGGTTGTTTGGGGAGAACTTTGATGTGTTCTCTTCTCTTGGCAGAACTAATGGGTATTTTCTCACTGAGTCTTTGGTCACTCCAGTTAGAACTGTAAGAGGGGATTTTATGCCTCTGGAGTATTACTGTTAAATTCAATGTATCTGTTGTTATCTATTCCTGTATTTACTCTGAGAATTAGTATTCTGTCCTCTGCAAAGGAGGTGTTTCTGGCCTCTTAGGTTAGGCAGTGCTGAAAGAAAGTCTGGCATTGTTTATTTTGTCCTGAGTGTTTCTTGAATTTCTGCCTCTAACTGGAGAATGCTGATGTTGGTTTAAGTAGATGTGCTTTTGTTTGCTCCTTTGAACAGGTGTGATCACTTCATTGTGTTCATTGGAGATATGACAGATTCCCTTGTGTAAATCACTGGCCCCTATAAAGCACTGAAGAAATGCTCTGAAATGTTCCAGAATGTAACCTGGAAATGACTGTTTGGTGTAGTTTCAGCTTTATAGGAACAATTTGAATGACATCACAGAGTTTTTAATTTGTAATTTGGAGCTCATGATGTGTTACTGTCAGTCACCATAACACATCAGATACCTTTAGATGCCAAAAGTTCAGAGAGAATGTCCATTTAAAAGTGGAGACCTGTGTTAATGATCCTTCCCTTTGCAAATGACAAGTGCGTCTCTGAATATAGTTAGCAAAGTCCTGTAAATTAGCAGAGTTTTGTAAAGATTAAATTTGTCTTAGAGTTTTGTAAGCTGTCAGCTGGGGAAGTGTCTAAGAACTGAAGTAATTTGTGTTAGAATTTAGCAGAGGATCTGTTCTTACCCTGATTGATGTATATGACAAGTACAGAGAATGAAGCCCAGTATTGAAAACTGTAAAGGCTTTTTTCTCCTCAGCATTTCCATTTTTTTACTCAAATCCCTTTTGTGGCCACTGCATTGGCAGGGTTTAGCCAAAGACTGTCTCTGTTCTTTGAGGAGCAAACCTGTATTTTATTCACCTGTCCATGAAGGACTTCTTGGAATGCCTGGGATGAAATGTGCACATCTGGAGTTGCCATGCTCCAAGCAAAGGCACCACTATCTCAGCACCAAAATCCCTGATCCTGTCAGGCAGCAAAGGAGAAGCAGGGATGGCTGTTGTCCGTAACCTCACAGTGAAATCTGGATTAATAGTTTTGGTGGTCCCGCTCTGCACCACCACAGTAATAAAAATAATTCACTAGTAGGATCCAGGGAGTGTTTTGGGATTGTGGAAGGGGGTTGTACAACTGGAGCACAGTCCTCTGAATGTCCATGAGGCTGAGACTGCTCAGTCAGTTTTCCCAGGTGTAATCCTGTGGAACCTGAGGGTTCATGCTCTTGATGGTCCTCAGCACATGGAAAGCTTCTTGGAGCTGGTCCAGTGGAGGCCACAGCTGCTCAGAGCTGGATCACCTCTCCTGTGGACACAGGATGGGCGAGCTGGGGTTGTTCAGCCTGGGGGAGACTCTGGGAAGACCTTGGAGCACCATCCAATACCTGAAGGAGGCTGACAGACCATTCCCTTAAGAGTTGGACTTGATCATCCTTGGGGGTCCCTTCCAAGTTGTAATAAATGTTCTGTGTTCTGGGATATAGGAAAGATGGGGACAGTGGGGAGGGGAACAATGGTTTTTTAACTAAGACAAGGAAGATTTGGACTAGATGTAAGGAAACTTTGTACAGTGAAGGTGGTGAAACACTGGAACAGGTTTCCCAGAGAAGTTGTGGCTGCCCCCAGCCCTGGAAGTGTCCAAGGCCAGGTTGGAATGGGGCTTGGAGCATCCTGGGATGATGCCCCAGGTCACTTGCAGCACTTCAGCCACATCCTAGTGAGGGAAGGCACTGGACACACGAGGTGGACACCAAAGGCAAGTGGGTTGTTGGGAGTTTTTCTCTCAGTATTTTACTGCAGTAAATATCCGGATTCCTTCTCATGGATCCAGTTATTGTACAGCAGCTAACACGTGTACTGTGTCCTGAACAGCCACCTTTGGCTTTTCAGACACTTGTGTTTGGGGGAACAGGTGTTGGTTTTGTTCCCTGTAGGAAGAAGACTCTGGTCTGGAATAAAACTAAAACGTGAGGAGGACACAGCAGGCGTTTGGAACCAGTGGCTTAATTTTGCAGGGGGCATGAAACAAGCCTTAATTTTCTCCCTCAAAACAGATTTTATCTGCCAGTCACCTAATATTTGTTACAAGTGTATGGCAGATGTGGTAACTGGGTATAAAAAAGTAGCTTTGAGTGATTAGTACAAGCACGTAAGTATATGAATAGGTAAACAGAGTGTTAAAAAAGGAGACATTTGAAAACATAACAGGCTTTTAACATGATTCAGGGGTTAATTTGTCCACAGCATGCAGGACATTTAACTGGAGTTGCCTAAAGTGTGTAATACTTGAAAGTTCGGGGACAAACTCCTTGGTGACTCATCTGTGGCCTGACAAAACTGTTCAGTAGTGAGGAGAGTGACTTCCATCCTTAGTCCTTGGGGAGGAATTGATGAATTTGATTTTTAGTTTTCAAGGAAATACACTTTAAAAATAAATTTAAGTCCAGGGATAGGGCAGACTTTTTAAAAGTAGCTGCTTCAGAGTGATCAATGAATTATTGCTCAAACAAGTAGTGGTTTGACTGTCCTCAGGACTTGGGGAGGCAGTGACCTGCTGTTATTTTTGCTGTGGGAAAGCAAATGCTTGGTTGGGAGACTGATGGAAAAGCATTTAGCAAGTGCTGGGATGGCATGTAAGGTACAAATACCAAGGGCATCTTTTTTTCTTTTGCTTAAGAAGGAGAATTGGCTTCCTAATTTGGTGTATTCTCATATAGGAAAGCAGTATGTTGTGTTCTATATCCTTGCAGGTTTTATGAGAAAGGCTTTTTTGAATATTCAGGGGAAAAAAAACCAACAACAAACCAACTTTAGAAAATGGTGTTGGCCAGTAGTAATAAGTTCATAGTTCATAGCAGATTGGTTGTGTTTTCATTTTAATATTGGGAGTGTGTGTAGGAAAGCAAGAATGACTGTATTCAGGCAGCCTGTCCTAAAACAGGGCTTCAGGTGTGTCAGTGCAGGAATGCTCCTGTACAGGAACATCCTTTATCTCCTCAGACAGCCCTGTGGAGTCTCTCTGGAGGGTGTGAGCAATGGCACACAACAACTAACAGTGTTACTCAACAGCTGTTGAACGTGGTGCTGTGGAAGTCTGGGTGATGCATCAGTGGTCCCTGTAGGCAAGAAGATGTGTGGGCTTTTGAAATTGCTCTGCAGAGCTCCAAAAAACTACAGTGGAAGGAGAAGAGTTGTAAACTACTCATAGAAGATGAGCAACTGGACTGTTTGCTCAGGTCATTTCATATTGAGACTTTGAGGTCGAATGTCATGGTGATCTTACCAAAAAAAACCAAAACATATTCCTGTAAAGAGTCATTATGGTGGTGAAGACCTTCATCTGTTTATGGCATTTGTACCTCCTGAATTCAGAGAAGAGAACAGGGCAGATGGGTCAGTAGATTTTTTTGCCCCCAATTTCTTTTTCATTTTGTTGTACACTGGTATCAAAAACTTCTCATGGAGAAATTACTTCTCTAATTTGATTAAGCAAAAGGAGATTATTTGGAAAGGGAACATGTTGCTCTGCAGGTGGTTACAGTGACATCTTTGGAAGATCAATACACTTGACATAATCAAGATATGACTGAAACTACTCTTTAGTGTTTAAAACGTAAAGTATAATTAATTAGGCTTGTGTTGTGAACCGTCTTTTTCATTATGACTGTTTTTTATGCTTCAGGTAAAGGCATTGAAGGAGAAGATTGAATCAGAAAGAGGCAAAGATGCTTTTCCAGTAGCTGGTCAAAAACTTATTTATGCAGGTAATGGATATTCTGAGGATATTTTGTATTAATCTGTCCTATTTCATGTTGTTTTTTGTCTTTGATGTGATTATTAAATGTACTGAAGATTATAAGACCTGAAATGGAAACAGGTTAAAAAAAACCCACAAACACAAAACCAAACTCATTCTCAAAGGGAATTCTTAATTTCGAATTAGAATTTTTCAGGTTTTATAATGTATGTGTGTTATCTTTGCTCTTATCTTTGCATGATGTGTTAGGTGAAGAAGAAACAGCTTTTGTTACAGGAAATCAGGATTTAAGCGGATCAAATCTCCTGTTCTGGGTTAATTCTTTCCTTTTGTTCAATTTATGCTGTGCATGGCTGAGGCATTCCTGTATATACCTCAGAGAATTAAAAATCAGGTTATTTCTTTTGGATTAACAAAAAAAACCTCTCACCAAATCCTTGCTGTACAAAGGTACTTGCAATACTTTTAAGCTCTGCCACTAGAAATGTGTATTATGTACTAGGAAAAAGCAGGCTAATGTCAGATAAAAACGTGAAATTAACTTTGTTTGAGCTTTAATTGGCCTGCCTTGTTCATCCTGGCACTAATACAAAAATCCTTTTTTTTTTTTTTTTTTTTT
>VYZS01089810.1:10373-20448 GCA_013400695.1 Neodrepanis coruscans | reverse complement strand
AAATCTTTTTTTTTTTTTTTTTGTTCACACTTTGTCAGAACTTAAGTTTTATTCCAGTACTCCCTCTAGTGTCTTTTCCTCTAAAACCAGGCCTGAAAGAAACTTTGCTGGTCTTTTCACTTCTCTAATGCGCTGCTTTGTAACCGGTGTTGCTTTTCCAAAGACTGTAGGGAGGTGCTAATGGGACAGAAGCTGAGTCACTTCTGGTTTGTACAACTCCTCAGGGCTGTGTTTATTGCCATGTTTTATGTCCCTTGTACTTCATAGAGGGTGGATGCATGTCAGGAACATGAAGGTAGATAAATCTAGACATGTGAGCAAGGCAGAAGGCTTTGTGTAAATATGCATAACAGTGTGGCAGTCTTAATATTGTGTCTCTGTGGTGGCAAAAAATTGAGAGCTGCATAAGATAATAGGACATGGCTTTAGTGTTTTCTGAAGCCAGAGTGAATCTGCAGCATTTTGTAATCCTCACAAACAACAGGAGATGTTGGGAGTAAGATGTAGGGTAGAAGACAATCCAGAAGAAAGGATGTCTGTATATAAACACTTCATGAAATATGTATCTATATATGCCATAGATATAAATTATATTGATATATATGCACACATATATACATTTTTGGCAGCTTTCCCCAAAATGCATATCAACCAGAAACCGGTGAGTAAACCTGTCTAGTTTCTAAGTCAGATCCTACAGGTGTTGCTGTAACTGCCCTACATGTAATACTTCCTTGCATGTTTGACCTGCAGGACCAGTAGAACCAGTAGGGAGTAGGACAGTGACACCTCTTTTGTGTCCCAAGTGCCATAATTAGTATGTGTTGCTTGATTTCCTTGCAGTCATTAGGGTAAGGATGTGTCCTGCTAGTTACAGTCCAGTGGTGTATTCCATTAGCGTTGAGAAAGGCTGTGAAAACCTGTATTTTCCCTCTGAAGTAGGGAGGTGGTCTGTGGCATGTCTTCAAAAAATGGATTAATTCAAATTGCAAAATATTTCCTGAAAATACTGTGGTAGAAGTAGGTGCTATAAAACTTGACAAAGTACTTTTCTGATTTGTGTGGTAGTGCCTCTAAACCAGATTATCCTACCAAAAAAAAAAAAAAAAAAGGCAAAGAAATAAGAGGCTTAATGTGTTTCTGAGTTCTTGTAGATGTGATGCAAACCTGCTTTGTCACAGTACCACCTCTGCTTCTGAAACATCAAAAATGGTAGTGTAAGAAATGTTTCTAGGTTTATCTGGTGGCTTTTTCATCCTTATGCCAAGGTAGCAAGCTATGGAATGGTACAGGCTTTTTTTTCTAGTGTTATAGCCTCCTTTCAAGAGCAAATTGTTAAAGTTGCAAGGTCACAGACTTGTTCATTGCTCTTATCTGAAGGCCAAACAGGAGATAGAGCAGAAGGGAGTTTTCTTATTTTGACTAGAGTGTGCAAGCAGCCATAAGTTATTGAGGTAAACTTTTTTGGATGCCAGATCCTTTCCTCTGCATTCCTTGTGTCTCTGTTAAGGGTCCAGCAAGTCTTTCCAGCTTTTCCACTTCTGTTTTAAATGATCTTCGAGACCTCAAACTGAAGAGTACTGTGAGCTTCACAGGAGGGAAATCACAGCTCCACTGCCAAAGCTTAATAGCCCACCCCCTTTTTGTGGGGTTATTTAATGTTTATAAATGTGGATGAAACCTTATATGAGGAAATCCCGAAATTGTCTGTTGATCTGCTCAATAACTTGTTAATTTCCATCTGTTTAATTTGCCAGGTAAAATCCTCAATGATGATACTGCTCTTAAAGAGTACAAAATAGATGAGAAGAACTTCGTGGTGGTTATGGTGACAAAAGTGAGTAGTCATTGAGTTTTTAACAGGAAACTTCATTCTGTTTTTCCCTGTGATAAGTGATTGTTTGTGCCCAGTGGAGTTTGATCACGTGCAACTTTTGGTCAACAGTAAAAATAAACACTTGTGCAAACAGATAGAAAATATTGCTTCACACTCTTGGTTTGCCCAGGCTGGTGGTTGTTGCTGTTCTGTGCTGAATGCTTATGTCAAATTAAAACATAGATGGTGGCTGATTTTTTCTGTTCATTCTTTTACTTACATTATTAAAAGGAAGAAGGGAACCCAGGTAGTTTGCTAAATTCTCTGTATGGAGTCTTTCAATCTTGCCATGTTGCTTTTCATAACTCATAACTGTTTCTTTTGTCAAGCTCCACAACATAAACCAGTAGAGGCAGAATGCATATGCCAGTCAACAAAACTGTAAGGTTTTGAGGGGCTGCAGTGGTAATTTACAGGGAAACACTGTGACACACATTTGAAGTTTCTCCTCTGAAGCAGTTGCCTGAATGGTTCCAGGAATCAAGGCACTGATTTTCTGGGCATTCCAGACCCTTGCAATCTGAATAAAATCTGGCTTCATCTCTGTCTTGAGATACAAAGTTAATTTTGGAGGCAGAGGCCCTCCTTCTGACAAAGGGAAGCTGTCTGCTGTTGCCCTTTATTTCTGTCTGGCATTGGCTTATTGAGGGTAACTGTTACTGCTGTCTTTCTGAATGAACAGCTTTGTAGTCTGTGGTTTGCCACAGAGGCGTTTATCAGTACAAGAAAGCAGGTGCAGATGGATTTCAGAGTCCAGTTTACATTTTGCTGATAGCAAAAGGCTCCAGGGAATTGCCATTCCTGGAAGTGTTCAGAAAATGTGTGGCTGTGGCACTCAGGGACGTGGTTTAGTGGTGAGCTTGTCAGTGCTGGGTTAACAGTTGGGTGGTCCTTTTCAGCCTAAACAGTGCCATGATTCTAAACACTGACCTCTGTGAAGAGCTGCTAAATGCTGAATACCTTGTGACACAAAAAGTCCTGTGTTTTGGGCGTTTCTTCAGTCTTACAGTGTTTTTTCAAGTCTTTAAGCTCAGTTTCCCTTTCTTGATTGTGCTGAGGATAAGACATGCCCAGTCATGTAGGTACAACCACTAACTTTGTCTGGTGCTCAAAACCTTTTGTGTTAAGGGTATTGGAATCTGGGAGCAAATAAACCCCCTTACCTTCCAACTGGCCAGTGTTTTTCTTTGGAAGCCATTCATTCTCAACCTCACCTCTCCTTTCAGACAAAAGGAGGAAATAAATGTTTCCTTCTTCAAGAAAACACTGTCTGAAAGAGGCAGGCCTTGAGTTGTGTTCTGGTAAGGTGTAGCTGTTTCTCTTGGAAAGGCAGAGATTTGGATCAGCCATTAGGGATATTCACAGATAAGGGACTACAGGGATATGGCTTTTGAAGATGTATTTCCATACCTTAGCTGGAAGTGTAAGTATTACCCACTCTAAATTAATTTCTGTGGATTTGCTAATCCTTGATTGTGCTGTGTTCTTGCTGCTGACTATAGAACTGAAATGTGTGAAATGTTATTGTAGTGCTTTGAATGTAAAGGTGATGTAACTAAAGCTTGTTGCGGGTGAAGTTGAACTTTTTTTGCATCTCATTTTCCAGTAAACAGCATTCATAATGAAATGTGATTTCTGTCTTTATCACTTTTTTCCAAACCTGAGTGTGGAGAAAGCCTTATGCTTGTTAAGCTTCTCAGATGTTTTTTGACAACTGTCTTGGTTTCCCTTGGAAAACGAACACAAGATTTTCACATTTAGAGTGCTGTGGTCTATAAATATTTAGTTATTATCCTTGCATTTCACTTTATAATCAGACTGTGAGTCTAAATAAGTAACTTCAGTGACTCTCTCGGTTGCTCATTTAACCACAACAAAAGGATTACAGATTTGATGTCTTGCAATGTTTTAATGTTATGCTTGACATTGAGGCAGCAATATGTCAAACACAGGTGGTCTTGACAGAACTCAGTGTGTTGTTTGCAGAGAGCATGGGTTTGGTTTGGGAGCTTTGTCCTGTGTCTGAACTCTGTTGTCCTCCCGTAGCCCAAAGCAGCAGCTGGAGCGACTCAGCAGCCAAATGCCACTTCCACTGCTGGTTCAACAGCTGCAGCTCCCACACCAGTTGCTGCCCCTGCTCCTGCCCCTGCTCCTGCCCCTGTGCCAGCTCCTGTCCCAGCTCCTGTCCCTCCACCACCAGCACCAGACGAGGCTGCTTGTGAATCTGCCCCTGTGAGTGCTCCCAGGGAAGAGAAGCCTGAAGAAAAACCACCTGAGGCAGCAGCTGTTGTCAGTCCATCATCCACTGACAGGTATGAATGGGCCTCCAAAAATGGGGTCCCTGTCCATTTCTCCTGATTCTAGTCTTGGTTTTAGGTTTCCATTACAGTGTTAGTCCGATGTGTGATTTTTCTCCTTTCTCAACTGTAATTTCAGTCTCTGACTCAAGTGTAACATTACTGATGGTAAAAAACACCCACCTCTTCCTCCTTAAGCTTTCTCGTGTGGGAAGGGAAGTGTGGTCTTGGGAATAAAACTGTGGAGTGAAGAGTTAAATGAAACAGGACTTGTGCTCCCAGTAGTCATTGCAGAGTTGATATCACACAAGTTTCTTTTCAGACTGAGGATATTCACCTACATGGGGATCTACAAGCTCTTAAAGGCTTAAGAGGAATGTGTCTTGTCCTGATCATAAATCTCTGTTTTGAGTCATGTTGGTTAGATTTGAACCATAACTTCCTTATTGCTGTATGAGTCTCTTAATTTCTGGAAAGAGGTTTTTCTTTCAAAATGTAGGATATGTTATTGCTCTGTATCATGTAATGCCTTAAGTTTATCTTTTCTGAGTGCTCCTTGGCCCATCTGCAGATAGTTGTGGGAGTTTAACCTCAATTCTCTGCATTCAGGAAAATCAAATGGGAGTTAGTTTTCATGTGTCATGTACCATGGTCTTTTTTTTGCTCACTTTAAGTGTTTCATGGGATAAAAATGGTCACATGGACCTTGAAGTGCTGCATAGCATCAAGTCTTCATTTTTCATTCACTGTTTTTTAATTATTTGTGTGTTATTTCTGTGAATTCTGGTGCTCAAAACATTAATTTTTGATGTGATTGTATTTAAACACCATCAAATACTGATTTGATAATAGGGAAACAAAACTTGCAATTTCCTAATGTCTTGAAAATGTGATCACAAATTTCTTCCACTAAATACACGAACTAATGATTTAATTTTGCAATTCTGATAAATGGACATCTCTTAGAAATGGAACACAGCCAAAGCTTCACTTATCATTCAAATAACTTAATTTTTTTAAAAAGAAGGTGAATGGGTGGGTTTTTTGTCTTTTTTTTACCTGCTCAGTTTGTCCAGTAGGTTCAAAGGTCAATCTTTGATACCAAAACAGTGTTTTCACTGTACAGATTGCAGTGTTGTAAACTGCAGTAAGGGAGCCTCAGTGTACATACTTAAAATTAATCAAAAGAATAATTATACACTAAGATTATCACCTACCTTAGTGACTGCTGCTTGTTTCTGGTTTGCTTTAGAAGTTAAATTACTGAGGCTGGTGAAGATTTATTGAGCCATGGCCAGGCAAGCTGGTGTCCTGCTTTGCCTTTGATCTTTTTTTGGCTGTTAATCTTACTCCTGACAGATACTAGTGAAGCATTCTCCTTGCAACAAATATTTTTCTAGCATGAAAACACGGATCTCTGTAAATACCATGTTAGATTTTTTAGTGACATCTTACAAAAGTTGATTCACTGATGATCTGCTGATCTTTCACTTGCTGATAGGAGTTGCCAGTTCTGATACCCTGATAAAAGTGGGGCTGGTGCAGCTCCATGTCCCCAGGTCTATCACATGTCAAGACTGAACATGTATTCCCAAAATATACACACAATATTCGTATTCCTGGATGTATGGCTGGCTGCTCAGGTCAACTCAGGCAGGAAAAAAAAAACAACCCAGCACTCAAGCAAAGATACAACACCAGCACCTGCTCCCCTCTGTCTGTTTAGAGCAAAGCCCACTGCTGCAAAATACATATATACAAACATACAAATGAACAGTATGAATTTCTTCAGTAGCTGGCCTTGGACTGTTTTGATAGTAGGCCCCCTTTGCAGTTTGCTAAATTTTTTGTACCTGGGCATGTGACTGCCTGGGTGCTGCAACCTTTTTCCAGGCCCTGATGCTCAGATTCCATTTGGCTGCACACACAGGGGATTCATCCAGGAACTGGCTGCAGACAAGCACTGAGTGTGAGTTTGGCAGCTGGTTCCTAGGTCTGTTTTCTCCCAGTTGCCTCATTCATGGACACACAAACTGGTCTCTCCAGGAGCTGTTTGAGGCCTGTGACCTCACCAGTAGCTGCCCACCAGATGCTGAAAGCCTTTCCAGCAGCTCCTCTCAGACCACCTTGTCTCTCCAGCAGGGAATTCTGGCTGGCAGCCACTCCATGCTTGGCTCTCAGTGATGCCTACAGCCTGTCAGCCTACAGCCTGGTCCCTGCTGGTGGTTTCATCCATGTCACCACGTGTATCCAGACACAATATTTGGGCACTCACGTCTCCCCAGCACAGGAGAGCACGTGGGACCCTGTGGCCCCTTCTCCAGTCCTTGGCCCTGAGGCTTCCACAGTGTGTGGTCTCAGCAGCTGTTGGCTCCACAGGCTCCTGTGGGAGCTGTGAGTCACAGCTCCCTGTGCAGCTGTGAACACTTAGAGGTCCATGCACACACATGCAGGTAGAATAGGGACACCCCCTGCATCATGAAAAACTGTTGGAAATGGAATTTAATGAGAAGGCAGGATGGACTGGTGATGGAGGTGCAGGCCATGGCCAGCCAAGTGTGTTTACATGTGAATGGCCCTTTTTTCCCTTTTTTTTTTTAGCTCTCTTTACCCCCATCTATAGGGGGTGCCTTGATGCTTTGCTTTTGTGCCTCTGGTTCTTCCCCTGGATTTTCCATAGTAAGTCTTGCACAGTCCCCAGACACTTTTTCCTGGCACCCCATGGTGAGTGGCACCACCCTGTAGGCAGTGGTGCCCTTGAAGGAGTCCTGCTGACCCATCAGGGGTTTCACCCTGAGGCCAAGGGGCTGAGGCTTTAAGTTTCAGCCCTGGGACAAGCTGGGAAATGGGCACCTTTGGCTCTGGGATTCCTCTGCTCAGTGTTGTGCCTCTGTGTTCCTTGCTGTTCATGGAGGTGAGCCTGCAATCCTGTAATTTAACAGCTCTGCTAACTTGAGATGGGGTAATTGCTAACATTTGCAGTTTTATATTCCCGGGAAAGTGGGATCCTGAGATTTTAATAAGTGCTTGGCACTGACCTCCTTGGGCCCTCATTGAGGTCAAACTAGTGATAGTGGGGAAGCAGTTAGTGAGACTGCTGTGTGCTTTTGAAAATCCACCTTGTTCTCCCACCCTTTAAAGCATTCAAGCAAGCAGATGGCTAATCCCTGAGCAGATGGGCAAGAGCCAAACTCCTGGGGGGTAACGGGGGGGAGGATGGCCTTGTGTTAAAAATGGTGGCATTGTAAGTTTGTAAAATCTGGTCTCACTACAGGACCAAAAGAGAGCTCTTTGGAAAGCTTTGTTGGGTTTTTTTTAGAAACAAAAGGGGCTATTGGAGTTACAGCTGCTGCTGCTTTTTTTTTTTTTTTTTTTTTTTTTGAAAAACAGGAAGTTTTCCAAAGTTTTGTAACTGCCATTGCACTTGTCTTCATCTTGCAGTACAACAGGTGATACATCTCGATCAAATCTTTTTGAGGATGCTATAAGTGCACTTGGTAAGTGGAGTGTTTTTTTAATATAGACATTGTTTTGGTGCAGCAGAAACATGACAGATTAGCAGATGTTGGCATTTTCTTCTGTATCTGTCATTGGTAAAATTGTAATCAAAGTATTTTTCTCTAAGACCTGAAGTTGATACCTTGGAACCAACTTCAAGAGCTTCTTTACTGAAGAATGCCTCCCTTCATGTATTTTTGTTGTGTAAAAGGAAGCCTCTTACCATCCCTGCATTTTCCCCCCTTTGCTTTAATTTCTCTTCTAACTAATCACTTTGAAGTGGCTTGAATAGAAGACTAGATGTAAATATGTATATGCTTTTGACTTTTGCTCCCAGAGTGCAGGTCTGATAAAATGGCTGCCTTTATTATTCACTTGTTCCAGGTTTGAAAGTGCTTCGTCTTCTGACACATTTGGATTAGATAAGGTCACCAGATCTGCTGCTCTCTGGGCTGAGGAACGAACATACAATTCACTTCTATTTTGACAGTTTAAATATTTTTTTTTTCTTCAGTGGAATAGACAGAATAAAAGCAACAGGAAGGTCTGCCCCTCATTTTTGCTGGTTCTGGTTGCTAGGACATTATTAGACTGACCTAGAACTCCTTACATGTCCTTAAATTTTCAGGTTGTTTTAGAGTGTTAGGAAATAAAGGCACAGAAATAAGGAGGAGGCTTGGATGTTCTTTTTTCATCTTACATCTGTAAATGTGGAGCTGTGATTTGGTACAAAAAGTTAAACCAAGTAAAGAGTTCTATTTCCTTTTTTGTGTAGGGCTGTGTGGATATATTGGAGGCAGGTGTTGTGGTTGAGCAGCCCAGGGTGATTTAGGAGCAGTAGTAGTATTTTATGTGTATTAGTGGTAGTCACCAGGTTGTCTGTTTAGCTGCAGCTTGGTCTTAGATGTAACATACTGTTTCAGAGCTGAAATAATTCATAGATACTGTAGGAGACAACCAGTTGAGTTCTGTTACATTTCTGAAGTGGCTGCTGTTACTAAAGGTGCTTCGTTAATCATTTGTTGTACTTTAGTGGCCAAGATGTCATCACAAATACTCATGTTAACACTGTTGGTCAACAAGTTAAATTAAGCTGGTGGTCTTGATTCAATTGTTCAGAATTTAAAAAAAAATAATAAAAAATACCCCATTGCAAGAGCATTGCCTCACTATCCATTTTATTTGGAAGTTCTTTGGTTGGTGTCTGATACAGTAACCCCACGTGTCACTAACAGTTTAGAAATAACAGGCCTTGAGTGTAATTTCCTAGGTTAGCATACTGGAGGTGTTACAGGCCAAAAACTTTTCAAAGGCAGCAGGTATGAACTCTGTGGTTCCTTTCCTTTCCTTTAGAAACTGTCCTACAAGGATTTTGCTTGCACGAGTTGGTGTGGTGTGTTCTTACATCCTAAGCTGGATCCTAGATGTATTCTGACTGTGGTTTCTGAGTTACATTGCCTGAAGTTTAATTGACTTAGCTTTAAAAACAGGGATTGGTTCCTCCTGATTTGCTTTTGTTTTCAGCTGGGTACTGAAAACTGATGTGGCTTTGTGTGCTACGTGAAGATCTGCACATCTTGCAGTTCTTGTGCAACCCTGTCTTTCACAGGAGCTTTCTTTAGGGCAGGGGACAAGAATTATTGTGGGGAGTGTGGTGAGCTGGATTTGAGAGTTAATCCAGCTTTAAAATGTTATTTGAAAGACAAAAGCAAAGAGCAGAACGCAGTTCAGCATTGAACTCGAATTTTTTGCACTAGCACCATGTAGAGATGGGCCTGACTGTTATCATGGCTCTGCTGATGTGCAGTTTCTGAATTGTTATCCTTGATCTTTCTCTTGCACAGCTTGTGTAAGTGTGTGGAGTACATGTGCCTAAGTTTTCAGTAATTTTGTCTCCTTTTGGCTCATGCAGCTCCGTGCAGAGCAAGTCAACGTTTCTTTTTCTTTTATCCTGTATCAAATTTCTTGTACTGTTCCAGTCTCTGCTGAAAAAGCTCTACAGAGATGTTTATGTAGTAACTGATTAGATCAACAGGTGTTCTGTCTGCTGCTGCTTTGCTGTGTGGTTGATCAGTTTGTTAGCAGTAGTAAGGGCAAGCTGCTGCTGTGTAAGAAAAAAAATGAGCAGAAGTTTAGCAAAATCATTGGGACAGTTGTTGGCCTGGCTTTTTTTTGTTTCTCTCTATAGAAATAGGTGTCTTTAGGGCAGAGTTTACATGATTGGTTTTTTGGGGGGATTTTTATGTCTGAAAAAAAATGAAGATGGATGTAAAATGGTTCATCTTGTAGTTCTGTATGAAGACATGAATTTACCGTTCCTGAAGCTCAAGTTGGCACTATTATTTTGAAGCCCAAGTAACATACTTAAATTAGTCAAGGGTTGTAAATCCATTTTTTTTTTTTT
>VYZS01089809.1:16382-38841 GCA_013400695.1 Neodrepanis coruscans | reverse complement strand
TTTGGTTTGTTTTTTCTTTTTTTGAGGGAGAGGTGGAGGTGAGGAGACTGAAGCAGAGTCAAAAGTACAACCCAGTTTCAGCCCGACACCTCGGTGAAATAGCTCTGAAATAGCTCTCTGTAATAATCCCTACTGAGTACCCTGGCCATAACTATAAATCAGCCGTGACTGTGTGTTCATACAGTTGGAAGTAT
The DNA here is from genome assembly GCA_013400695.1 of Neodrepanis coruscans. Classification (NCBI taxonomy): domain Eukaryota; kingdom Metazoa; phylum Chordata; class Aves; order Passeriformes; family Philepittidae; genus Neodrepanis; species Neodrepanis coruscans. Next base: position 38,647 of record VYZS01089809.1, on the reverse strand, counting down.
CTAGGTGAGAAGGGAAAATGTTTTGAAAACGCTAAACATGTTTAGATTGCCCTGAAATTTCTGATAAAATTCCTGCAGCAGAAAAGTCATTTTAGACTCAAAACATGCCAAACTCCCCCCGTCTGTTTAGATACAGGCATAAGTAAAAGCTATTGAAATAAAAAATGTGAAGATTTATACCAGGCTGTGTAGGAAAGAGAGAAATTTAACAGAGTGAAATGTCTGACAGCATTTCATTTGCAAAGAAAGAAAATGAAGTGTATGTGTTAAGATTACTTTTTTTACTCGTATTGAATTAAGGGCACAATCTGAACGCTGTGTGCATTTATATTTAATAGAGACATCAAAAATTCTGTTTTCATGAAACTTGGATTTTTAAGATTAAAAACTACATGTGTGTACTTCAGCCTATATTACTCTTGGCTGGGTGGTTTGGTTCTATTTTATTTTTTTTAGTGCAATTAATAATGGATTACTAATTCAAGATTACAAAATCTGTATTCGATCTGGAGCTCTTTCTGAGTTGCAGTGTAAAATGATGACTTACTGCTAGAGACCCTTGAACAGATTAAATTCAAGAAACTTAGTTATTACTCTGGAATATTCTTTATTCTCAAAATATTTTTATCAGTTTCCCAAGTGACAGGCGGCTCTGTGGTATCAAAGGTGACCGAGTTATGTCTAACAACTCAGCAGTAAATGATTCAAGAGGAAGGGCATTGTACCCTTAAGTTAGTAATTTCAGTTATGGGCGCTTTATAGTCAGAATAAGATGAATGCAGTCCTCTAAAACTGACTTCTCCATGTAAACTTGTTCAGCTGCCAGACATAGAGCTAGGCACAGATTTTTTTTTTTTTTTTGACAATGCGATACTTTGAAAAAGACTAGATTTATGATGTAGCTGGAATTCTTTGCTTGTGATGAACGTAAAAGAGATCACTTGTTACAGGGACTTTTATAACCCATTCACCTTCATTTCACATGTTTATGAGGGCTGCCTTCACTTATGATATACAGCCTGCAGCCATAAAGCTCTGGGTTATACAGTTATTTCTGATACAGAGTTGCTTCATCTTGGCTCCAAACTCCACGGAAGAGTGTCATAAATGGCTTATTTGCAATGGGGACCTTGTTGTCACCCACTAGCTTTTCTGCTGGCTGAAGGAAAGCTCTGCTCTGTAAAACATACTCCTAGGGCACATTGTTTTTTGTGTGATGTTTAAATAGGTGATGATTAAAAGGTCTTTTAACGGAGATAATGCTGTTGTACGTGTTACCCCTGGCATGACCAAGAAAGTTTTTCCTAGGTGTAGTGACACTGAGGGCAGGTGATTAAAGTAGATGATTTTTCTGGTGAGTTGGGAGTATCAGTGGCAGAATTGGAGATGCCTCTTTGCTGACCACACAGGCAAGAGTGCATTGAAGTGGCTGGAGAGGTGGCACAGGAGTGACGTGCCTTCTCCTTAGCTAGATGGAACTTTAATGAAGATGTTTCATATCTGTCCTGCTGGAAGAAGAACTGGTGCCTGGTGGTCTGAACACAGGTCTTTGGGTCAGCAGCTCCCAAATGTGAATTTTGCCTCTGCATTGCCTGCCCAGGGTTGCAGACTCTCAGTACCTCTTCATGTCAGCTTTCCATTCTCTGAATTACGGATAATTCTATTCCAATTCTGTGATGTTGCCTATAGACACTATTAAAAAATCTCCTACCATCCCTGCCAAGTGTTAAAGTGCTTTTTATAAACCATAAAGACAGAAGTAATTTGCTCCTGCGTACCTGTTTATGGACATGTTTGCTTATGCTTGCCTCCAGCCTTCGTCGCGGCGACTGGGCTTGTCTTGTGCCAACTGCCACACCACAACCACCACCCTGTGGCGCAGAAACGCCGAGGGTGAGCCCGTCTGCAATGCCTGTGGCCTCTACATGAAGCTCCATGGGGTAAGTAGCTGCTTCAACAGGGGAGATTCCCTGCCAGCTCTGATGCTCCTTTCAGGAAGGGGTGGTCCTCCGGCTGGCAGGTGCCCGGTGGCTTTGAGGGGTGGCAGTGAGCTTCCTCAAGTCAGGGAGATGTTTCTATTGATTCTAATGGTCTTGACTTGTGGTTTGGACCATGGAGTTAAAAAATGATGAACAAAAGAAATGCATGACATTAGAAAAGGGTTATTCTATTTTAGAATGTTATGCTTTTGACAAGTTATGTGTTTGCCACTGTACCTCTCTCAACAGATTTGTATAAAGAAACAGCAAAGGTCTTTTTGCCACTGTGATTTAAACCAGCTCTTCAGTGGGAAAAAAAACCCAAGTCTTTTAATAAGACAGTTTTTCATGGACAGACATAACTATGTCAGCAAAACTTCAAATATAATTCAAGCCATAGCTATCTCTGAAAAAATTTAAATGCAATTTCAGCCTTTGTTAGGCAGTAATAGAGGAAGAAAAAAGCTCTATCCGGAACATGATGGAGTATGTTTTAGGCGAGATCCCTGTGGATTGCATTACAGTCAAGCACAAATGTTTCCTTAGAAGTGATTGAGACACGGTCTAGGCCTCAAGAAAAAAGGACATCATGTCACAGATTTAAACATTCTAATTATAGTAAACATATGCCTGAATTTCTTTCCCCAAACAGGTGCTATCATTAAATTAAAATGACGATGTTTTCTGTATAGTGATTATTGTTGTGATAAAACAGAACACAAAAATGATTTTTTAGCACATATAAATACAAATATATCAGTATAAATATAAATGTGGATACTATAAATCTGTATTGCAGGCAGAAATGCTTATAAGAACAAATACTAAGTCAGTTATGGCCTAAAGCTTCCGTCCTAAGACATTTACTGGTGATGATCTAGTTAGTATAGCTGGTCCACAGGATGAGGAGTATTTTTTCTTCTCATATGCATTCTTCTGACTGGAATAAGGAATTAAGGATCAGATATACCCCATCCAATTTAATTTCTTATGATCTATTGCCAAATGATGCTTTTTTCTGTTTAGTTTGCATAAAAAAGAAGTTTCCCTACTTTTTTTTTTATTCAGCTAAAACTCCCTTTGAATCAAACCATTGTTCTGCCTCAAAAAAAAGGCAAACTTTTATAGAATCCATACTGTGGCCCAGGAAAAACTGACTTGCTATACAGACATTTTCAACACCACTTTTGATTTTGTAGAATATTTTGGTTTTTTATATTAGAGTACATATATAAGTCTATGATTGGTGTGGAAATTTCATTTTTCAGGTTCCTCGACCTCTTGCTATGAAAAAAGAAGGAATTCAGACAAGAAAGCGAAAACCTAAGAACATAAATAAATCAAAGGCATGCTCTGGTAAATATAAAAAGATAAGAAAGTGCATCTGCAATAGTTTATAGTTGTTTGGGTTTTTTGTTTTTGTTTTATTTTCAGTGTTTTGTTTTTGTTTTTTTTATTTCCCTGTCTGGAAAGTATTTCTTTTTAATACAAATTCCCAATCTTTCAGGTAACAGTACCACTGCAGTTCCTATGACTCCAACATCCACATCTTCTACTAATTCAGATGACTGTAGCAAAACGGCTTCTCCCAGCACACAGACTGCAGCCTCTGGGGTAAGTGTCCGTATCTGTAAACAGGCTGATCACTGTGCGATGTTATCATGGCTTTTATCTTATCTAGCAGAACAATAATCTAAACAAACTCCAATTTTGTTAGCTGATACTGGAACAAGATTTTTGGAGGATATTACACATAGCTGTAAACAGAATGACAAGCTGAAGTACTTTACAAACCTCTTAATTAAAATCTGTATAATTTTTATGATTACATTAGCCACAGCTTACCTCCAGACTTTTTTCTTTTTTTAAGATGTTGAAGTTCTTTCATCTCAAAGATTTTCTCCTGAAGACAATAAATCATGCCCAACCGATCTTTTCAAGAAACAATTGTACTCATACCCCTTTTCTTTCTGAAATGATCTGATAAGAATTTATATTTCAAGACACTGCTACTGACCTCATGTTTTCCAAAAACTGTTTTTTTAATATATCTTTATATATCTGTATATGTATTTTTACACATTATCCCAAGTGACTGGTAAACTCAAGCAAAATATTATCTTTCTATATGAAGCAAATCATAAAAGCTTTTGTTTTAAATTAAAATGTGCAATTAAACTCCGATACAGACACAGCTGAAACCAGGCTGGAGGGCCCTGCTGATTGCAGTGTACTGGGGCTCAGCCCTCTCCCTACATATGGTTCCTCAGGGTCCAGATACTCAGTATCTGGCAGCACTGAGCTCCAGAGTTGCTCCAGAGGACTGCTGATCATCCCTTGCTTTAGTTTTGATTCTTATTCTACATCATGTACTCTAACCATCTCAAACTTTCTTCACTCAGTTAGCGTGTCTGATAAATACTACTGCTAAAGTTGTGAAGTTTCATGTAGATTAATTTCTAACTCCTTGGCTATACGTATCCATGTCCACACTCACTTCTTGGCCTTCTGTATCCTTTAATCTGCCATATCATTTCTTTGAAAAGCTTTCCTAATGTGGCTTTCTCTAGTCCTTTCGTAGTAAAAAGAAGACATTGTTTATAATGACGATTTTTCAATATGTCTTGATGTTCCCACATCCAAATTCCTCTCAATAGTTTCATTTCTGATGTACAAAGTTTCATTGTATAAAGGGAGAAAACCCCCTATTTTTTAGTAAATGTGATTGTTTTTGGACTGACAGGGCCACCCAGTTTCAGAGGCAGTGAGTTGTGGGTTTGGATTCTGTGAGGATCCTCCTAGGATATTACTGCAGGGGCTTGTCTTTGACATGAGAAAACCCTGTCAATCCAATAAAATAAACAGATCACATTAAAAAAAAAAAAAGAAAAACTAAACTGAAAAATGAACTGTTTCAGTTTCAGAAATGATTTTCTGACTCCCCTCAGCTAACTACTATGCACTATTTTAGCCTCTCCCCTAATACTTGCAGAGAAAAAAAATGCAGCCAAACTTTCTGTAAATTTTCCTTATATTACCTTAAGCAGTGATCCTGAGCAATATGGTGAGATTTATACAATAGATAGAAATAGAAGCACAATCCCAGCTGAGACTGAGGCAGTAGTGTAAGCTGTGGCAGCAGCTTTTGTGTCATTTGTGTCAGTAACATTCACTTTTTGCCCTACCTTTCTTTGTTAAAGTAAAATAAAGAAGGGAGGGCAGAAAAAGAGAAGGGCAGCAACTGCTGCACATGTGCTGCTTGGGGAAGGAGAGGCCATAAAGATGACATCCCATTTTCACTATGCTGCTGCCTTCATGATTGGCTAAAGCCTGACTTTCTTTCTGTAGTACTTCTTCATAGAAAAGCACATCAAACATGTTACTAATAATCTTTATGTTGCAATTTTAATAGTACCATTTTTAATATGATTTTGCTTGGTGGAGTTGTGTGGGTACCAGGAGAGTGGGATGGGGGCATGGTTTGTGAGCAAAAGGCTGCTTGAGAGCTGTTAGCAACTAAGAGCAACTCCCAGGGACCCTGAGGCTGCTCTTAGTTACATGATGGCATTGCCATTGCCAGGACTTCTGTTGTCCCTGATTTTTCAATAGTAGATCAGACTTGGGGAGGACGCCTGCACAACAGCCAGAGAAATCTGTTCCCTTGTATCCAGCAGGCAGCACAGTAAAATCTGCACAGCCTTATCCCCACCATGATTTGTTCAGGTGTGCCTTGCCTATGCAAAGCACTTGCAAATATCCCCTTGTGAAAAATTTCAATGAAAGGAAGTGGTGGAGAGAGGCTGTGCTACACACAGCAACCAGACATAGGGGCATCCCCCTGACTCCCTCCCAACTTACAGGAAGATCTACTGATCTCTCATTCCTGCACCCCAGCTCCATATCTATGTAAATGAAGACAGGATTTGCAGGGGAACAGTTATCAGGACATGTTGTGGGCATGGTCGCATCTTTCACTTGAACTCCTGGCTTTGCCCAAGAATCTCTAATTCAAAGGGACAAGAACTGGGAACATTGGAGGTTAAAAGCAGAAAGAAGTGGCTGTTAAGACTAGCTCCTATTGCCCCAGATATCACTTGGGAGCGTGGTCACTGACTTCAAAGAATGCAAAATAATTTCTTATGAACCTAAATCCCATTAAAAGTACTGAGCACTCATAAAGCTTGTTGAAGTTGTCATGAGTGAGGGGATGTCAGCATTTTAGATTGAGGCAGCCTGTAATCTGATTACATGCTGAAGTAAAGATCCTCTATTAGATTTCTGTTTTCCTTGATTATTTTTTATTTTTCCTTTTGAGTTGACCCATCAATAGGTCAAAGGTTTGTAATTATTCTTAGAATATTCTATTCCTAGAATAGACAGTGGTTTTGCACAAGGAGAATAAACTTCTTCAAATCATTTCATGAGGAAAAAACCCCTCAGATGGATGAATCCAGGCTCTGTAATCTTTGGTCTCTTTAACAAGACCAGCATTGATTCCTGACAGTAGGGCTGGTGACATTGCTGAAACATGGGCACCTGTTGGAAGCGCGAACCTGGCTCATTCCCCACACATTACACAATAGGCATGGCAACTTGTTTTTGTTTTGCTCTGTTTTTGCTTCTCTAGCCTTTATTCTGTGAAGAGTGGAAAAATGCCAAATTGACATTAGGCAGAGAAATCTGATGACGTTTCAGAAACTGTTGTGTGAAATTCACAGCAATATTGTTGTTAAATGAAACAGAGAAAATGAATTCCTCTACTGGTACAAAAGCAATTTATTATGCCTTTTATGGGAGGCTGCCAAAAAAGTTTCCAGTTATGTATAAATCTAATGGAAATGAAATTCAGCAGAATTCATTTGTGTCAGTAACATTCACGTTTTGCCCTACCTTTCTTTGTTAAAGTAAAATAAAGAAGGGAGGGCAGAAAAAGAGAAGGGCAGCAATTGCTCTTGGCAATGTCTTTGAGACTATCCATTTCATGAGGGAAATCTTATATGGTGCCAATTTTGAGAAAAATTAGCACAAAACTCAAATGTTGATTTTAAATTCTAGCTGAAGTTTAAACATTTAAAAGATATGATTAATGAATTGCTATGGGGGCAAAATTGATTTCAAACATCCAAAAGTGTAGAAGTGTTTGGATCAGAGATGTTTCGTTGCCCCACTGTAAAGAGGCTATTTGCCAAATTCACATCTGGATCTAGGATTTAGGCCCATTTCTGTTTTCCTAAACAGCATTAGTAGTGTGTGTCCTGTGTTACTAATATGGAGAGGGTCCAGCTGCATGATATATGAAGTTGCCCTACTTCCCCATAAAAAGAAGATTTGAAGGTTTCAGACAGCCTTCATCTTCATCTATACCTTCTCTCTCTTTGGTGGAACTTATTCCACCAAATAAGTTGCTAAACAAAGGGCATGGTCTGTAGCGCAAACCTGTCCATTTTCATGCAGGAGCTCCAACTGTGACAACCAGGAAGATTTTATTCCCTTATTAGGATAAAAGGCAGTATCAAACCTACAGTAAAATCTGCTTTTATGGCAGGACATAGAGCCTCTTTGAGCCAGGCCCAGTGTCAGGAAAGGCTCAGCAGCATCAGGAGAGCTCTTTGTTCAGGAGACTCTCCTGTGTCCTTTGCCTCCAGTTTGGAGCTTTCTCAGAAGGATCATAATCGCACACCATAGAATAAATTAGGAGGTAAAACTAGTGTTTACTTCCCTTGGAGGTTTACCTTGTGAAGTGGTTCAGGACTGGCTCTTTGATGTTGTAGGGTGGGAAGTGAGAGATCTGATGGAGATGGTCTCAGGAGGTGGTGATGTAGCACTAAAATGCAGTTTTAACTGCCTCCAAAATGCCAGACAAATGAGCATGGATTATCCAAATAGTTTCTCCTGCATTTACTTTCTTTTGTTTTCAGAGGAAGATTCGTGGACTGAGTAGAGGTAGTATTGTTCACTCCTGTTTAGGCAGCAAATTGGTAGGACTTCAATGCAGGGGAATCAGCCTCCATACAGTACGTTCCAGAGTCCGCATGAACCAGAGACTCAACCTCTTAGAATAATATACTAGCCACCTGGATATGGGGAAGCTGAATGTCTGAAGGTCCTTCAGATTATTTGCTGATATGATTTCAGTTGTTATAGAATAATTTTGTAGCTGTTGGGACAGTTTCCATGAGAAAGGCTCACCAGCATGGTTGGTAGGACTTTCACCTGGAGAACGAGAACACTGTGCCTCAGTCCTGGTATGAGTAAATATTTATCTAAACCAGGTGGAATAAGATCAAAAGGAGGCTATACCAAATAGTGTGGTAGATAGGGCATTATGCTGGGAGATCTGATACTCTAGTTTAAATCCTTTTTGGTCTCCTACCTCTTCTGCATTTGTCCTCATTCCTGGACAAAATAGGATGTTATTTTCTTTTCCCCAGTTTCATACATTGAGTCNTTTGGTCTCCTACCTCTTCTGCATTTGTCCTCATTCCTGGACAAAATAGGATGTTATTTTCTTTTCCCCAGTTTCATACATTGAGTCACTTACTTTTTTTTTTTTTTTTTGCTCTATGAACATGTATGCAAAAGAGAGAATTTCATTTTTGTATCAAACAGAATGAAGCAATCAAGCTTTTTGTTTCAATGGGGAAAACCAAGGAAAAAAGAGTATTTTTGCTTCTATCTCAAAATTCTATATGCATGTGGACACAATACTTTTTCCTTGGCTTTGTTTTATTGCCAAAGCAATAAAGCCAGTTACTCATACAGCCCTTGACAGCAGTGGGGTCATCAGTTTTCCAAGCTATGCTGGAAGTTGCCTCCCTTAGGAAATTAATGAAGTATTAACCACAGATTTATGTTGCTTAATACAAAGGAGAGATTAGAAAATATGTAAACTTACACGTCTGCAGTATAAACAAAAGGATCAATTGGACTAGCAAGAAATGACAACTTTGTGTACTGAGAGGGTCGTTACATCAGAAATAAAAGCTATCATTTTGTAGTGCTGAGAGTTGCTTTTCAGAAATCAGGGAGTATTAGGAAAACATGCGCTTGATGAGGTTGGCAGTTATTGCAGGGAGGCTGAGGCTGGAAAATTGAGAATTCCACCAGTTTGCCACAACACCTTATATGACGGAAGTCTTTGCAAAAGTGTTTTGGCTGTTTATGATTATTTTTTAAGTGTAGCGAAACTAAACTATGCTAACTGAGGAGGAGGAGAGTCTCTGCTGAGACTCAGCTTACTACAAACTTAGTGTAATGTCCAGAATTCATGGGGCATTTTGAACCTGTGAAGTGGGTAGAGCAGAGGTCTATCTGATAGAGCAAAGGTTTAGATCAAGGCTGTTCACCACTCGCTCCAGCTGTACTTGCTCAGAGCATTTCCCTCTTGCCTGTGGAGGTGTGGGAGAAGGCCAGGGGGTAAAGAGTCCCTCACCTCTCCCTACTTTCTGTGATGGGCAGATGGTGCAGGAAGGAGTAAGTGGAAGAAAGCAGTAGTCTTTCAGTCAGATCTGCTGGTGCTGTTCCCCAGGTGCTGGCCAGCAGCAAGCCAAACAGCCTGGTTGTGATCTGGAGCAGCTTTAATGGGGGTAAATTCATCTCCAAGGTGCTATCAGCAGGTTTGGATACAGTCTAGGTGTCCAAGTCCATCTGTGGCTCTGGTAGAAGTCTTCCTGTGTGCATGGTGGGCAGGTCCTCTACAGAATCTGATCCAGACAACCTACTTGGGGTATGACTTGTGACAGGCTCCGGCTGGTTTGGGTAAAAAGAAGAACCTTTCAAGACACAAACACAACCTTCCTGTTTGTTTGAGACACAGGTTTTTCCTAATGAGCTTCATTCCCTTTTTCATGAAGAAGCTGACTTCCAGTTGATTATCTATCCTATTATCAGATTTCAGCAATAAAAATAAATGCATTACTTTTTTACTGATAGAGCCAGTTGTTGTGAATTAGATCTTATTGACTTAAGCAGCATCATTCAGCTTATTTATTCCAACTAACAAATGTCCTCTGATAACTAAGTGCAATTTCTGTCATCTTTCATCCCTTAAAAGCTAGAGAAGTAAGAGCAGACATAGGAAGGCTCAGAAACAACTGTGATTCAGTCACATCCTTTTAATAAGATAAAGTTTGTTTTCCATGTCTCACTTTGGGAGCTGCCCGAGCTGCCTGTATTTGTGATGACATTACTGGGGTGGGGTTTCCAGGCCCAGCCGTTCTGCCCAAGTCCTGCCCATCTGTTGAGCCAGGATCCAGCCTTGGTCAGGTAGGGATGGGCAGTCCTCAAACAGGACATGCATCCATGTCCTCCCTTCAGGAGCACCTGAGGGAGGGGTACCTGATAACCCTGCATGGAAACCGTGGCTCCATGCACCTCACCTTTGTAGGGCTGAATCAGGAAAAGGGTGAATTATGCTTTCCAAGCCTGGAAAAAACAGGTTGTGATAAGATATTTGCCTACCGGAACAACAGTGGCAAATACGGGCAAACGGGAATCTTTCAAAGCACCTCATAGTATTTTTAGCTCAGGTTGAGCAAACACTGCTCAACACTAATTTAAGCCCTTATTCCACTGCGGAGAGACTCAAGCCGTTAAAAATTGCGTCTTTTGTGCTAACAGAAGTCTATTTGTTGTATTAGAAATAAAAAAAAGGCTTTGAAAAGCCAGGCTGATGCAATACCAAAACCATGAGCAAAGGTTAGCGTGGAACCTGCCCCACTGAATTCTCCACGCACAATCACACGGAAAGAGGACATAGAGATTCATTGTCATTGATTGGCAACTGTGTATTTGATAAAACATATTTTTTAGGATTAGAGCTTTTTTGGTTGGTTTTGGGGGACAAGCAAATTTTCCTTCCTTCTCTGCCTTTCTGGGCAGTGACTAACAGAGTGGGATTGAGCTTCATGATGGGGTGGAAGAGTAGTGGTGGTCAGTCATTTTAGCAAGAGCTAAAGAAAATACGGCACTCCAGGTTATTTCAAACAAAAATGATTGCTAACAATGAGAATCTCTTTCAGTAGGTGGTTTTCTCTGAGCTAAAAAGAACCCTGCACAGCACCACTTGGAAATTACTTTTGAATAAATGAAACCTTGCATTTTGTATGTCAGGACTGCTAGCTTGGCACACCTCCAGGAGATCGAAGAGCTCTACTCTTGTAAAATGATTAAATATGTATACTTTTCACTTAAACAGCAGGCAGGAAGCTTCTGCAGGTACAGTTTAGGATAGCTTTTTCCTTTTTTTTTTTTTTTTTTTTTTTGAATTTCATCCAAAGACTATCCATTAACAAGTAAATTAAGGTTTAAAAGTTGACATATCCAAGAGTTAATTTTGCATGAAGTCAGCTCTTAAACATTTCCTTTATCAGGTGAAAATGTTGCCCCTTCTCTGTCTGGCACTACAAATTTTTCCTCTTTAGCAGATCTGCTCAGCCTCATGGAAAAAATGATTTTTCCTTTGTCTTTGTAACTCTCCATGTTAAAATAAGTGGACTGGTTCCAGCACGGTTCAGAGGTTCATCTTCATGCCTATCAGGGCTCCCCTGCATGTTGTCTTGTGTAGGCGCTGGAACAAATAGGCTCCTGCTTCAAAGGCATAGTGTGTCTCCACTGGAGATCAAAAGATCATCTCCTTTAGTGGCCAGGGATGAAGTGGTTGTGTCTAGCATTTTGAATGAAGAGGAATGATTTTAGGCATTTCAAGGTTCTGAGGGACACAGAGGAGGCTGATTTCCAGTAGGTGTTCTGTATCTGCTGCTGGAGAATTGAGATGTATCAGACTTCTTCCACTGGGGAAGAAAAACTGTAGGTGGCACCACTCTGAGATGACATTTTTGGTGTTGTCATCTGTGTCTCTTCAGTAGGGGGCAGTGGGATGCGTACACATTGCTTGGGCAAAGCTTGTTTCTCCAAAGAAATTCTGAGATAATGGCTGTGCCCCGGGCCCGCTGTCCCCTCACTCACATCTGTTGCTTGCAAAGCTCACCCACTCGATGGCTCTCTCTTTGTTCTCCCTCCAGGTGAGCTCATCTGTGATGTCTGGCCCAGGAGACAGCACCAGTCCTGAAAGCAGCAACCTTAAGTATTCAGGTCAAGACGGTCTGTACACAGGAGTCAGCCTGACCTCCACGGCTGAAGTGACAGCATCTGTGAGACAGGATCCCTGGTGTGCCCTGGCTCTGGCATGACCTGATGTGAGGGAAGACAGATCCTGGTGCTGCACAACAGCCCCCAGACGTCCACACACAGTTTCTTCTGCAGAGCGGTCGCAGTGGCAGCAAGAGTGCTGGCAAAGACCATTCCTCTGAAATTGTTTTTGAGCCTTGGTGGCAGAGGTGTTTTTCAGCCTCCGAAGCAGGCTCTGCTGAAGTATCCAGTTTCTCATCTATGCAAGAAAAATATAAGGAAAGCAAATGACAACTGGGGGATAGCTAATGCAGCCTTACACTCTCAAAAATTTCCCCTCCAAACCACACAAAAAAACAAAAAGGAAAAAAAAAGAAAAGAAAAAAATAGAAGAGATAAACGTAGACCTATTGATAGATTCCAGAAATACATCCTCGACTTACCCAGCAGTGCTGCCTTTCTGATTGCATAATTATTTTCACTCTCTCATCACTTTTTCCCCTAAGAATTTGGTGGAAGCTATCAATGTTGGGGAGGGAGTAGCAAAGACTTTAATTACCAGAGATAGCAAGATACTTCTTAATGTGTCAGAACTGTGTGTGGCTTGAGTCGGCACAGACTTCTTGCACTGAATATTTGATGTCTTCACCCTTGAAATTTCTCTCCTCCTATGTCCTCCATCTTCAGTGTGCCTTGCTCTGCTCTTCAGAGTCCAGCTATACCCCTGGAAGAAATCACAACGTTTGGTACAAGTTCCACCAAGTCCAGCTGATTAAGGAGATGTTTTTTTCTGGTTTAAAATATTTACTCACTTTGCAAGACTATAATATAACTTTTAAAGTACACTGTGACTGAGATTTATGAAACTTCATATTTTCTGGCTGAACTGTATAGAGTCAGTCAAAATTGTAAACAGGGTAGCAATCAGATATTTTTCTTCCATATATACAATAATTTTTTTAAAGAAGTGCAATTTGCGTTGCAACAATCAGTGTTAAATCATTTGCATAAGATTTAACAATGGTTTTTATATGAATGAATGAATGTAAACATTTTAACTTAATGGTACGTAAATAATTTAAAAGAAAAACTTAACTAGGCATCCTTAGGCTTTTAAGTGCAACAAAAATGCATTCACTTTCTATATTTCCAGTTGTTAAAGCAAGAGTTTCAAAGAACAAGCCTTCTCTCAGGAAAACTGTCCTAGCCATTTGCTCAGAGATGTTGTACAAAAATGCAAATGCATCCCCAAGGGTTTCTTTGTCATTGAATAAGTGTATGCTGGAAAGAAACAAATCACAATGAACCTTTACTACCTAACTGATATGTATGTAAATACTACAAAAGAGATCTAGGCATCTTGAAAATGTAGGATGCAATCTGTATAGTGTGAATGATCCATAGTTAGGTTGGTTTCCTTCGGTTTTTAAGTGGGATGTCATTTGGAAAGTCGTTTCATCAGAGCTTTAAAAATAAAAGGGTATCATGTTGGGATTTTTTTTCCTGTACAGTGTGCCTTTCTCTCCAACACAATCATTAAGCTACATTAAAAACTATGGAAATGTACCTGATACAGGTAGCATGTCTGATGGCTGCAAGGAGCAGCTTAGGTGCCTGCTCTGTCTAAGTCTGCATTGTGTGTGGCTTTTCTGCAGCTCTCATCACTATGTCTTCTGATGATACACAAAACTAGGGTCTCCACCTAGCTTGGCATGGGCACACGTGAGGTTCTTCTGATGGAAGTCTGGGGAAATGAGCCCTGAGAGGACTATCATGGTTTTGCTTGGCCTTTACACAATAGCTAAAAGTCTAAAGTATCAGAATGTTACCCACTGCAGACATAACTGTGGGTAGCAGAACCTTTTCATGCCTGCTGGCATCCTCTGGTGACCAGAGGTGAAGGGCAGCAAAAACTGACAGCACCGCTGCTGAAAGGAGAAGACAATGATTTTAGCTACTAAGGGGAGTGGAAAACCTTTAGCGGGCTCTGAGGACTTGTCCTCTTCATTGCTCACCTGATTGGAGTAAGACTTACTGCCAGGTGTGAGTTCCAGCTACATCTCCAGTATTGTTGGACTGGGAAGCCAGAATGCCCAACCTCCATACCCAGAGACCTGTGGAGTGGCTGCAATACATCTCTTCACTTCTCTGTGCCAGATCTTTTGGAGAGAATCAAGTTAGCTCCTTGGCCTCCAGTGAAGCCATGCTGACTTGCACCAGCCAAGAATCTGCCCCTTAGTTCTCCAGACTTGACAATTGAGGCCACCTCCATACCTCTAAGGTGTTGTGAGGACCATGGGATGAACTGGGATGAATACTAGAGCACAGCCCCGGAAGGAAAACAGCAAAAAAGGGTCAGGTGAAGCCTTGCCTGGGGGTTGGGTTGCTGTGGTCAGCCAGGATCACTCGCCCTTCCTGGCAGGATCATCATGCTAGTCTTGGTACTGGGCTACCTCACATCCTTGCTGCTTGCGTGTTGATGTACCTCAGCTCTGCTAACTCTGGGGCCATGTGGGCTTGGATCTTGTGATTTACAAAAGTAAATATATAGAAAGTGCAAGTGAGTCATGAAGAGAAATACTGGGCTTAAAAAGCAAAAGCTGTGGAGAAGAGGGTGGGTATCTCTCTTCTTGAAGCATTTATTGGTTAAAATGCCCTTATTTGTGATTTTCCAGTGTTGACACTTAAATGGATAAAAAAGCTGTTGCTAACCAGTGTTGCAGTGTTCAGCCTTAGCTAGAGTCAGCATCCTTTTTTATTTATATTTTTCTTGCCAGGGTGAAGTTTGATGTGCCACTTCTGAAAAGCCTAGCACATAACTCACACATGCCGGCTACATCAAAGCTGCATTTCTTGGAGTTATCACAAAATGTGAGGTTTAGACCAGCATGTTCCTGTTTTGAGCTGTTGACCCCACAGAAAAAGTCAGCTGGTTGCTGATTCTCCTGCTGGCAGCCTGTGGAAGGACATATTCATTTGAAGCCCTGTGGCACAGTTTAAGACGGGTCCTAGGAGGCCTTGCTCCCTTCTCAGTGCCACCTTAACCCAGAGTCTGTCTTAGTATGGTTCCTGCAGATAAGAAGTCTTGCAGGGGACATATAAACCTTCCTCTTGGACCTGAGGATGAAAATGTTCTTTTTGGTGATATCAGGAAAGAGAAAACAAACCACAGAACCACTCCCAGTATTTCATAGGGAAGGTGTTTACAATTTTTTTTTTTATCAGCAAAAAATCAAGAATGGAATACTTCGCCTCCTTGGAGCAGAAGCAGAGCTGTTGGGTTTTCAACCTCCTGTAAGAGTCAAGGGGGATGCAGTACCATATTGCCTTACTGAATAGGTGCTGAGGAGCTTAAAGCCAGGTTTTTTGTTATGATTTGACATAGCAAAAGACTGTAAGAACAGTGCCTCTCTAATCACCAAAACTGCTCTCGAAGTGTACTAATTGCTGGAGTTGCTACTCCCAAATGAAATAAAGGTTTCTTTTGGCTTGTTTGTGGTTTGTTTGTTTGTGTTTGGTTTTGTTTTTGTTTTTGTTGTTTGGTTGGTTTTGGTTGGGGTTTGTTGGTTTGTTTGTTTGTTTGTGTTTTTTCCCGATCTCCCCTTTTAGTCCTGCTGAGCTGGCATAGCTCTGAGTGTGTGAGGCTGGATTTTGCTGTGGCTCATATATCATCAGTATCAGTGATGCTGATGGATGACCTGGCCAGGAGCTTTCTCCACTTATCCCCATTTCTCTTCAGTGACAGCCCTGGGGTGGGCTGCAAAAGAGCAAAGAAAAAGTTTGACCATGAGTTTTGATTACTATTGAGGCTGAACAAGCCATACTGACCCCAGAGCATCTCTCTAGTACCAGAATGAAGCTTCAGAGTTGGTATTTTTGCGAGGAAAAAAAAGCATATGGCTATTTGTCAACTTAGCACCTTTTGTCCTGAAAGAGTAAAACTTAAATAGCCAATGTTCCAAGGCATTTGCTTCAGGGTCCCCCATCAAACAATACTAGAAATCTCAAATTTGCCTGGGTGGCCTCCCAAGATCAGTCTGCTCCCAGCCATGTGTGTTACCCTGACCTCCAATATTCTCTAGTTCCTAGATTCAGTTTTATTGGTCTTCCTGACACCCTCACCCATAATCATATTTTTTTCTGTTCAAAGTCTTTGAAATAAGTTGAGATCCCTGCTGTGGTTCAGAATGGTATTTTTTAGCATGGCATTTAGGGTGTATATATACTGATGTGGTGTGAGTGTCGTAGAGCTACTTGAGGGTGCAACAGCTGCTGGGCTTGGGTTGGAAAAGTGAAAGAACCAGCTTTGGACAGGCTGCCCAAAGGGAGTAACATGTGCCTGGCTGTTTACAGAACTGAAGGGGGGCTTTGTTTCATTTGAATGATCAGAGGTCAAGGATGAGAGAAGACAAAGTAGCTGATTCTGGTTTTCTTGCTACAAAGCTGGACAAAGCCATATATCAGCTCTGTAATACTTGCTATATAGAACCTGGGTAATTTAGTGTCTGTTCCTTGCACAAAAATAACGGAACTTCTGCTCCTGTCTAAAAGAAGAAAGGATCTTGCCTCTGCTATTATGACCCTTAGTTGAACGCAAGCTGCAGAAACCCAAAGTGGACTTCAACTCTTCCAGTGTGCTCACAGCTCCAGATCTTCCTTTATCCAGCTGTCATGAACTTCATTCCTCACAGATCCCCCAGTTCCTAAATCTGTATACACTGGACATTCCAGGGTTGTGTCAAACACACTGAATTCAGTATTAAAATATAGGGCAAGGGTTATTGCAGTAGGCCAGTGAGAAGAAAACTGAGGGCTTGTGAAGCAGTTTCAGTTGCCTTCTGCTCCACATGTTGCAAAAGGCTTGAGGTCTTCACCATGTGTATTTGTAACAAGTTTTGGAAACACTTCTTAATATTTCCTGAAAGATATCTGATAGAAGTTGGTATCATATGTAGCAGAGGGGAGTAGAATTTCACAGAATCACAGAATCATCTAGGTGGATAAGACCTTCAAGATCAAGTCTAGCCTTTGACCTATAAACTTAGGTGCCTGGGTGGACACACAGTCAGACAAGAGTTGTCAAAGTAATGTAACCAAAAGTACTAATGTTCTTCTTGAACAAAGAATCAGGAAAATATTGAGTAGGGGTAAGGAAGTAATTTTACTTTGGAATGCTGCATCCAGACCTGGCATCTACATTTGAAAAGGGTATTTAAAAATTGGTGAAGGTAGGGAAAAGAACCACCAAAATGATTTATGAATTGGGGAAAGTCTCTGATCTTGATAAATTTAAAGACCACAGTCTGCTTAGAGTATCTAAAGGAAGACTAAAATATGACTCTCTTTCCTGGAGAGAAAATGATAGGTGCTAGAAGGCCTTCGACCTTGCAGAGAAAGACATAACAAGATCTAGTGGCCAGAGGGTGAAGCTGGATTAATTGAAAAGATAGTATAGCTTCAGCTGAAATAAGGAACATAATTAGCCATGTGAGCAATAGCAAGGGAAGAAGACCAGTGCTCAATCTCGTGTTGCCATTGCAACAAAGCTGGCTGGAAGATCAGCTTTAGCTGACCAAAAGTGACTGGGTTCAGGACTGAGTGGGTTACATCTGCTGCATCATGATTTATAGGCCGGATTAGTTTCCATTTGGTCTGAAACCGTATTACTTTTTGGGACAAGACCCAATGCTGAGATCTTGAATTTTTGTTGTTATTAAAAACCCCATGGCACTCTTCCTGAGAGCCGTGGTAAACACTGTGGTGTTTTGACCCACTTTCACCATAATTCTTTTTTTACCTACCTAAAATGTCATACTTCCTCTCCAAAACTGTCCTGCATCTTTATTGTTTCCTGTTTAAATACATCCCGAGTTCCATAGAAGAAAGGGATATGTTTTGAAGTTGAACAAGCAAGACTTGAAAATCTGTCCCCTCTTATGACGTGGCACACAGGGGTTGCTAAGCAGCCCCAGCTCTTGGCAAAGCAGGAAGGGAACCTTCTTTGAAGACTGCAGTCTGCAGATCTTCAGTCTGTGACCTTTTGATGCTGTCAAGACCACAGCCTGAAGAAGGAACAGAACCTTGTGGGTCATCTTACAAATCTGGCAATTTTTTAAAAAAAAAGAGTACAGTGAGAGGTTTCTGTTAGTGCACTGAACCTCAGCTGGGATCCAAATTCTACTTGTTCTCATGGGAATAAATAACCCTTAAAATAATGCTGCTTTCTGTTGCTTACAGAGGACCTAGTCCTGTGGCACAAGAGGGAGAGGATGCACTTTGCATTGGCTGGTCATTTATCTGATACCTTTGCAGTACTGAGGAGCCCCAAACCAGCCAGGGAGATCCTGGTGAACGCCTTCCCACTCAGAAGGGGTTTTGCACAAGCTTGGCAGACGTGCCTCCCAGGAGTGGCCTTGGTGACAGGAGAGGGTGTACATGTTTGGCGAGGGGCCTGGGGAGGGGAGAGGGAAGGAGGCCTGATGGAGGGTAGATCTGCTGTTCTTCAACTGCAGCACCAAGAGGAGCTGCTCATGGGCAGCCTCTGCTCACTGTGACTGAAGGTGCCTGAGGACCAAGAAGTTGAAACTGGCCTTCTCTGAGCCTCCAAGGACCTCTGGCAGGCTGGGGACCCCCATCTTCTACATGTCTGTGTGTGTACATACCTTCTTCTGCTTAAAATCAGATCTTTTACTCTCTGTTTTTTTTCCTACCATAATCCACAATTGTCTGCAATTTTTCCATTTTACCTGAATTCAAGTTCATTAAAAACAGAAGAACTGGGATGATGGACCACCTCTAGATCAGTGACAAAGATAAAAAGCAGTGCCTGCAAGGGCTGGGCAGAGACAACTCTTCCAACACTGTGCACTCCAGACCTGAGGCAGCTCTTTGGATTTCCATGACTTGGATAAGAAATAAGGCATACTCTCTGTTCTTCAGAGAGTTAATGCAGTATGTCACATGGTTCATTTAAGTTTATTTTATTTTAAACTATTGTATTTCAGTGTGAAAGAGGATTACAAAGACAACAATACTCCCTTATAACAAGGTGATGTCCTCTAGTTTCCGTAACTTTGAATTTTTTTTTTCCCCCTAGGTCAAGGTGAGAGGTTAGATATTGGAAAAAAAATCACTATTTTAAACAAAGGAAAAAAATTGCTAAAATTTTGATTGATAAAATGTTCATTCTCATTGTGATCATCAAGCAATACCTTCAAGGTTTTTGGTTTTTTTTTACACTCAGAATAGGCATGGAGCAATTTTACTCTGTATGCTTCAGGGACTCACAGAAAATTTAAAAAGGTAACCTCTCAAAAAGCATTATTAGGATTAAATATGCTCTAGGCAGAAGGTGGTCTTTAGAGCTCCCACATTTTTACCCAGCATTATGCTTTGCTCTGAGTAGTGATAAAATTCCTGGGACTAAATGAAAGCTTTGTATAAGCAGGAAATTCAGGAAAAACAGCTTATCTTTCCAAGCCCTCAAGATCAGTTTTCAGCAGAAGTAAGAAACTTTAAGCATAGATTCCAGCAGACCTGGTCTTTTTAGACAAGAAGACGATGTCTTAACATTTCTCTGTGTCCAGGCTCATCAGGGAAGACGCGGATAGGCACTGACAGCTGTGTGCTGTACCGCTTCTCCAGTGTAAGCCTGTCCTGATCCCACTGTGTGCAGTTTTTTCTTGTGCAGGTAACTAGGGGTGTAAACTGGAGCACTTGCTTCAGGATTGGGCAACAGGGTCAAATCTGTCACACTACAAAACCTTTTCTTATCTAAAGCAAAGGATTAGCACTTCTGAAATGAGCCACATATAAAAAACCTCAGAGGAAAGCTGAAAAAACCCTCATATTTCACACCTGTTATGTACTGAGGTACTATGATGTTGTTGAAGACGCTCCTTTTCCTGATCCAGGCAACCTAAAAGGATGCATCACTCCTGACTCAATATACTCTATTGATGGAGAAACCTATGGGAGTGAAATGTTAACTCTTAGGTTTCAGCTACACACAGCTCTGAGAAATTTTAACCTTGCCTCTATTCCCATAGATCTACCCTGAGGTTTTCTATACCCCTCCCAGCCCTGGGCTGGCTTTTGCTTCCCGTGCAGTCAGGAGTGAAGCTCCTCTAAGCTCAGTAAACTCTGATTTATAAGGAGGCAAACTCTGATTTACAAAGAACCTTTAAAAGAGATGAGCCCAGGCCTAAATCACCAGATAAAGCAGGCAAACACATGGGAAGCAGCAAGTTGCCGGGTTCTACACGAAAGCTGTGTCAGCTACAAAGGTAAGGAGTGTGTGTTTGACACCCTTTTAATTAATGGGGCAGCCATCTAGATCAAGCCTCAGTCATTGGGAGGAGCCTTGTAAAAGGCAGAGGAATTCAGGACCGGCTTCAGCTAGCTTTCCAGGCAGTTTGAGCCAGTCAGTCTGCGGTTCAGGAGCTTGCCAGGTGCTGGAGCTATCAGCCAATCTTTGCCATCAGTCCAGACTATCACCTGTACCTGAGGGAGGACATGTCCACCTCTTACTGTTGGGGCATCAGGTGTCACATCCCCACCTCCAGCACCCAACTGACAGTGCATGACAGCAGCGCTCATCTGGGATATTTCTGAAAGAGCTTGCCCTTTGGGCACAGAAATTCAGTTTTGAGCAAAAACAGCCTGTTTAATGGAGAACAGATACTCCTCATGTTTTAAAAAATTGGATGTGCTACCTACTCAGCATGGGTGGGAAGGAAGCAAGGCAGTAAGGGCCAGATAGAGCTCTGCTAATAAAAGGCATTGCAACAGAAGCCAGTGGTAATATACCCTTTCAGGGAGAAGACTTCAGTTTAAGGGCAGCTGCAGCACAAGAGAAAAAGCAGGATGAACTAGAAGGTGTAGTGGACAAGAAGATCAAGCCTTTTCAGCAGAAGTTTTCAAAGATATTTAATTTGCTGTTCTAATTTCAGGAGTTGAAAGCATCTGGTTTTCAAAAATATTCATTTTCATTACAGCCAGGCTTCTTTGACAGGAATACAAATATTTTGCAGAACCTCTTTGGCTGAGAAAGTGAATTTTTGATTGTATATTCTATTGATAGCAAATTCCTTAGTAAAGTTAAGGGAAATTTATAATTTGCCAAAATTCTTGTTGCAGTAATTTTGCAATAATTTTAGCATGGCCTGCACTTGCCCTGATTGCATCTGAGAATATGTTTAGACACCCACAGACTGTGGCTACATGCTGTCCTGAAGACAATTTCCCCCCAGAAAGAGTCCTCCAGAATGGCATAACCTGGACCAAAAAATCTATATGAGTTTAGGATAGCGTAGAGGAAATATAGCGCAGTTTAAATGGATCATCTAGGTAAAATCACTCTAAGTGCAGAGCGGACTTAGCTACATAACTAGACAAGGTGAAAGCATCAGGGAGAGACAGCAGTAAATATCTGAGATCTCTTAATCACCTAACCTCATTAGCCATGCTGTCTTCAGCAGCCAATGAATGGAGGAAAGAGAAAGTCACAGACATTGTATTTTTAGGGTATCACCCTCAGCTGCAGATCCCTAAAACATGGACACCAAGGCTGTGTCTTAGCCAGCTGGCTTGGATAGTGTGCATCCTGAGAGGTCTTCCCTGGCCTTGTGGAGAAGGGAAGCTATTTTCCATACATAGATAAGATCAGATTCACTTCTCTATTCTGTGTCTACTATTGTGCTTCTATGAATAAAGCATTGTCGTGGTTTTACCACAAATTTAGCGATTTTGGACAAGAGATTTCCGAGAGAAGCCAGAAACACACCCCAAAAATGAAGAAAACACACAAATATCACAGTTTATTTCGCACACACACAAAACCCGACAAATAAAGTGCAAACAAACAAACAAATTAAGTTTCCCAGGGCCCGTTTTGGGATGAGGACGCTCTGGAAAAAGTGCTGGTCTCTCTCTCTGTGCTCCCCGGAGAGATGCCGGGTTAATTAGAAGAAGCACGTGGCCGGTCTGAGGACCCCCTTAGCAGCGCGAGCTTCCGCCCGGCTTTGACTGAAGGAGAAATACTCAAGAAAAATTAGAAACCGCGCGCGCACCCTCTCCCTCCCCTTCCCGATAGCCTAGGGAGGGATTTAGTGCTGATGGAAGAAGAGATGTGGTCTTTGGACCCCGGCAATAGTCGCC
>VYZS01089808.1:0-38263 GCA_013400695.1 Neodrepanis coruscans | reverse complement strand
TAGAGGTCTTTTCCAACACTAATGACTCTATGATTCCATGAATGATGATACAGGAGGAACTCCAGTCACCCATCCTTTCAGCTACACACCCCACAAATAAGCTGGTACCCCCTAAACAAGCACCTCCTCTTAATTTCCTTTATTCTGGGGGTTGGGATGGGATATCCAAGGCATCAAGCAACAGGACACAGAGTCCCTGCACCTCCAGGCTGGGCAAAGCTTTGCCAATACACCTGAAGCATCTCCTTGGCTGCTTCTTCTTCTCTTACTGCAGCTTCAGCAGAGCAACCAAGGAGGAAACAGAGTCTGGAGAACATCTGACTTCCCAGCCAGACCTGACCCCAGACAGAGGAAGATCTCTTTGCTGAAGCTTTCCTGGGAACATTAAGAAATACACTCTCCTAGGTTGTCAGTCTTGTACCTTTTAAGCAGCACTGAACTCACTTTAATAAGGAAGGGAGTAAAGTGATTTCTCATTTCAATGATAACCTGGACTCTGACTGAAAATAAAGACCCCCAAATGGAAAATCCTGACAACAAAGCTTCGAGCCCAATGTGCAGAGACTCAATCCAGCTAAATCAGTAAATTCTCTCATGGTAATTAAAGGTACTAATTGATTTGTGAAAACATCTTTGGGATGGGAGCTGAACTGGCGGGGGGTGGGATTTACAAGCCCTGCTCCTAAACCCCAAACACTCNACAGGAAAGCAGAGAACTACTGTGAATGAGTGAGGGGAGACTAAGATTTCTCTTCAAGGAAATATCAGTGTGTTTAATGACCAATTTCTCACTTCCTGAGGCTATTCCTGCAGGCTTCTGAGAGTGCAACAACCAGGGCAAATGCTGCTCTCAGACACCTTCATGTGGACTCTCTGAATTCACCAAAGCAGCATCAATGGGATGAAGAGAAAAAGGGACCCCTAACAAGGAGGAAGCTGTTGGATAGGGCAGGGGCAAAGGTTCTCTTTGTGTTTCATCTCAGGACAGAGCCCTGGGGCTTTCAGGTATGATGGCCAAACCAGCAATACTTAGTCCTAAGGCAGCAATCCATGAAGACTGGGAAATGTAGGAATTTTAAGGCCATTAGTGCTATGGAAAAGGTAGGAATTGCAGCTTTCAAACCCAAGGAGATTCACTTCTCTAAGCACAGTCATGACATTTATGGCTGGGTTTAAGGCATCAGTGACTGGTCCTGCTGCCATGCAAAGCTGTGGATCCATCCTAAGGGAAACAGATGACCACAAGCACCAGGAATTGAAGCTTTTTGGGATACAACTGTGCAGTTTAACCAGCCTCAGTGGTCTGTAAATATTACTCAGAGGACATCCTGGTGCTGGAAATAAACCCTGAGCTGCAGAAAAGAGGGAGGAATCTTTAACCCAATGCTGAAGACTTGCTGCACCTCTCCTTGTCCTTAAACATGGAGCTTCCAAGGATTCTGGTGAGTATCAACAGCTGGATCTTGCTGCATTAAACCAAGAAGTTGTGTTCTGATTGAAAGTGGGGTGCAGGATCATTTAGGTTTGGCCTATGTGGATTTTGTTTGAGAAAGGATCCTTCTTCTGCCCATCCCTCACTGGGATCTGTGGAAATTTAATCCCAGGGTACACATGAGCACAGACATACACTGAGCAACCAAGGTGTTACCACACACGATGCATTTCTGGGCTTTTAGTGTCCCCAGGAGTCAAATCCACCAGCCTCCATTGTATTTGTCTCTGGGAAACAGCTCTACACAAATTCTTAGTGAACACAATGCTTGGAAAGCAGTTTTCTGCACCAAGGACCAATATTATGCCAGCAAGTGCTGCATGAGAAAAACCACAGGAGCTGAGCTGGCAGGGGGTTCCCATGGGATGCTCACCTGAAGATGCTCCACTCAGGCTCAATCCTCAGGATGGTTGGATCCTCTACATATTCATAGTGCAACTCCTGGTGTATCTTGGCCTTGTCCACTCTCACAGACACCTTCACCTTCTCAAAGCCTTCATAGGAGGCAGTGGTGTTGCAGACAATGTGCTTGGTGGATCTCCTGGGAGCAGAAACAAGTAAATAGAAACCAGGTGCTGCCAGCAGCAAAACAAATGGTGTCTAAAAGAGCCCAGCTACTCATTCTTATGTCCCTTGACTCAAACCTATGCACTGTGAAGCAGTGAAAACTCCCTGCTACAGGAATATAATGTGAACAGTTTCTGTGAGGAAGTAACATTGCTTATTCACTAGTTTAAATAAAACCACAAAAGCCACCATTTTTCAAGTCTCAGAGTGAAAATTGAACCCCAAGGGAAGTCCAAAGCAGACCTGTCTCCAGAAGTATTTCTCTGTGATTAAATATTTGATGGATGTTTCCTTCCTGCCTGCAGACAGATGCAGCAGCAGCTCATAAAAGGGGTGTTTGCACCTCAGCTTTCCAGCCTGGGATCATAAAGTTTACTTTGCATTAGGGCTGTAAGCCTTGTTTAAGTGCACTTTGCAGTGTGCCTGGGACCTTTGGAAGTGCTAATGCAGTGGGAAATGTTTTATAATTATACTCCAGGAGGCTTCTGCATAAACCTGTCCTTTTTGGCTGGCCTCAAAACCAGGTCTAGGTCTGAATTTTGCAGTGGCCCTTTCCACAAAGAGCCAAAAATCCAGGCTCCAAATACCCTCAATCTCCCCAGTCCTGTGTTTTATGATGCAGCCTGATCTCCTACCCCTAGGAAAAGGATATAAGTCACATTCACTGAGTGCACAATCCAGGTGCTCCCCAGATTCCCTTGGAAGACAATGCTCAATCTACCCTAAAACTCCCCAGTCTCTTCAATAAGCATCTCTGAACAGCTGTGGTTCCCACTTGGCATTTTAAATCACAAGCTGTGACTTCACCCTCCTGAATTATAGATGCTGAATCACACCAGGGTGATGACAGGATCCCCAGAGCCAGCAGAGGGAAGGGCATTGCCCCAAGGCAGTGGTCCCAGGTCTGCTGGGAATGAGCCCTTCCTCTGCCAAGGACATGATGGGAGAAATGTGCCAACTTCATCTTCAGCCTCCATTGATCCTGGCAGCGAAATGTGTTGCACTGGGTAGTTTTGAGCTGCGGGAGCCCCTGGGAATGGGATTCAGGCTCATTCTCACAGGGATCAGGGAACATTCAGCAGGTAACACTGACATTAAGCTTCTCTGAACTGCAGTTGAACAGGAGCCAACCAAGAGCTAAAATGTTGCAAATCATCCATTTCTTAGCACTACAGGACTATTCTGGGATAAAAGGGAGGTGGTTTAATGCTTAGAACTGATGTTGTCAGATTTTCTTTGTCACCTCCGCTAAAGCAGGGACATGGAAATGAATCTTTTAAACGACATACTCCCAGAGCAAGTAGCAAAGCACAGGACCGTGGAGAATTGTACTGAAATTTGACAAGAGGCCATGGGAAAAAGCACATCAAATACCAATCAAAACAATGAAATAAATCCAATTCTCTCTCCCCAAAACATGTTCAGGAAAGTTGTGTGCGTGGTGCAGAATGCACAAGTCCCATTCCTGCATTGACACGGCCACGGGCAAAGGAGGCACTTGAGGGACAGATTGCCTGGGCTGCAGAGGCCTCTTGGCTGTAATTTCTCACATCTTTCACACTCAGGCACAGACAGGAGGAAGGACTCGTGTGTACCTGTAGAAGAGGCAGGGTTGTCGCCCAAAGGTCACGATGACATTGCTGCCAGCGTTGAGGTTGTTGCCTGTAATTGTCACCTGGGTGCCACCCGACACTGGTCCCCGCTTGGGCTTGAGGTCAGAGAGTGTCAGAGTCTGTGAAGGCAAAGGGTGGTGTTGAAAACACAGCAGAGGTGCCAGAGGAACCTTTCCCCTGCTGTTTTAGTGATGGAGACAGGTAAGGTACCCCCAGGGGTTAACTACGTGCACCTAACACATGACTTCACAAGGTGCCCATGTCCTCTGGATGACAGAAGATGACACCAGTCCTATCACAGACACTCTGCTTGAATGTTAAGTTTGGGGGGATGAGTTCAGACATTACCCCAGTCTGTCCTTCTCACCTCTGCAAGATCAGATCTGCCCTTGTACCCACTCAGAAATCTCTCCTTGCTAAGTCAGTTCCATGCCTGGAGCATCTGGAGTCATGATCTCCCATCTCCACTGTTTGCTTGAAACAGCTTTGGTGTCTTTTTGCCCTCATGCAACACCACCTCTGCAAGACAACCCAGATCTTGAACCATTTGAATGGATCTTAATGGGGAATCCTCATCTCCAAAGCACGGATCTCATAAGTGATGAAAATTGTTTGGTTTGAAAAGATCATTTGACCTTATTGATCTGAGAATCACAGAATGACAGAATGGTTTGGGTTGGAAGGGACTTTAAAGATCATCTAGTACCACTCCCTTGCCATGGACAGGGACACCTTCTACTGTCCCAGGTTGTCCCAGGCCTCATCCTTATACTTATAGGATCCCCTATACTTATAGGATCTTTTCCCTGGGATGGAGAAGAGCTGTGGTTCAGCAGAGAGTCTGAGCTCCTTTTCCCCACATGCCCACACATGACCCCTGGTCTTTCTCTTCTTTTTGTCAGACTTGGATGCTGAGAGAGCCAAGCACTGCTGAAACACCACAGCCATGAAAACAGTTCTGCTCACAGGAACACCTTTCTCCCTCTTCTGCTGCCTTTCTGAGCCTCCTTTCCAAGCATAACACAGTGCTGTGTTAATATATCAAAAAGGGGCACAATTCCTTTAGAGTCCCCAAATCTCAGAACTCTTTTTCTTACCCTCCTGCCCTCCCTTCTTCCCCAAATCAAGATAAAATACTTGCACTCTGAAGGCACAGAACACCCTGTTACCACAATGCAGAAAGGAGACATCAATTTTCAGGGAGAAATTTGGAGTTACAGTTTATTCTTTCATTTGCATTTTAATAGAAAAACTTTCCATTCAGTCCCAAGTGAAAAGCTACTATATGCATTTAAATGAAGATTATTTCTTTTCCCCTCTCTTTAAGAATGATGACACAAGTGCTTGAAGCTCTCAGCTCCTCTGAACGAGCAGGTACATCACGCAGTCACCTTATTGAGCTTTGGAGACCATTAATCCATGTTTATAAAACCACCTGACACACACCACAGCTCCCACTTTCACACACACAGAGCCACCTCTGTTCCTGTCCCCCTCTGCTTAATCATTTTGAGAAACAGTGGCAAGATTTCCATTTTGCTTTTGTTCAAAACGCAGCTTTTGGAGGAAGTGCAGAACATGAAAATCAGACATCCAGCTCTGAAGGATCTCTTGTCAGAGCTGGACACTTCTCATGTTTAAATTTGAGGGTTTGGAAGCCATTTTCATACTTAGAATCACAGAATCTTTAAGGTTGGAAAGGACTCTGAAGATCACCAAGTCCAACATTAACCCAGCACTGCCAAATCTAAAATAAACAACTAAACCACATCTCTAAGCACCACATCTACATGTTTCTTTAATGCTTCCATGGACAATGGTTCCATCACTTCCCTGGGCAGTCTGTGGTAGTTCTTGACATCCCTTTACCTGAAGAAGTTTTCCATAATATCCAGCCTCTGGAGCAATGCTCTGAGAAAGGCCAGCTCAGTGCTCAAACCTACAGAACAACACTGCAATAGAATCTTCTTCAAAAACCGTAGAGAAACCTTTGAGTTAAAGACCCAAAGCCCTTTTTTTTTTCCCTCTGGATGTGTTTCCTGCCCTCTGCTCAGAGGTAGATAAACCAGCCATGCCCTTCTGAGGATCCTCACAGACCAGAACTACATCAACAACACTCCTTGGCAAAGCATTGCTGTGTCTCAGACCAATCTTACAAATGGTTTTGTGGCTGAGCTTTCAAAGTTGTGCTAAACCATTAATTATTCACAGTGGCCTTCATAAATATTGCACAGCATGTTCACTGTAAAACTCAGCCTCCAGACTATTCACTATTTCCTTGCTGGTTATAGGTGGTGGAAGGGTCCTGTGGGTCTGTAATAGGCTGAAGTGGACAGTGACAAATGAGGAAAAGAGGACAAGAAAACTGCCCAGGAAATCTGCCTCTTTCTAGGATTTTCCTGCTTTCCTCAGCTCCCAAACCCCTTACTTTCCTCCAGCATCTCCTCCACACAGGCTTTCACCAGAGAAGATGCCATCAGAGCTGATGACTTCATGGTCCATGTCAAGACCTTGATTCCCACTTCATTCCTCCTGGGAACAAGGGTAGAGCAAGAGGTGACTCACAGTTTGTGCACCTGGGTTTCCTTTCTGTATGTTCAACAGCAGCAGCAGGAAGGGAAAGACAGAAGGGATGGATGGGAGATGCTTTCCTACGACAAGGGTTTTAGGAGCAGACCCAGAAAAGATGCAATCAGAGTAGCCCATATCCCCTGCACTGAGGCACAATATTCTCATCTAAAGCCAGAACAAAGGTAAACTTGCTTCAGCACCTGAATTGAAAAGCGAAGGGTTTTTTTATTATTATTGAAAGATTGTGGCAATAATCACAGCAAGAAAATTAATAACTTTAAAAAAAATTTCATTTAGATCATCATAAATTTCATTTCAGCTTTATTTCCCTTTTGGCTTATTGTATTCTCTAATGCAATTTGCAGTTTTCGATCACAGATGAGTCGAAAACAAGCTAAGAGATTTCTGAATTTAAAAATTCTGGTTAGAGATTTGGAGAAGAACTATTCTGGCATCTCTGAGCTAAGCTACCTCTTTCTTAAAACACTGAAATTAAATACTCTTATAAGTTCAAAATACAGTCTCTTTCAATTCTTGCAAGAGAGAGGAAGGCTAAACCAACCTATTGCCCAACTCTGACCAGGTTTTGCTTCAAACCTTACGAAAACCAATTTTCCAGAGGATTTGCTGCGAGTCAGAAAGTGACATTTACCTCCCTTCTTTAGTTTTCAAACATCCTCCCTCCCTTCATGCACCGCTGCAGGATTCCAAAGCATGTTGTGATGCATCAGCATCTCTTCCCTGCTGGAAGAAGCATCCAAGGAAGCCAACAAACACAGCTCCTGCTGTGAAAGCAGCAGACACGGGAGAGGGCACATGATGGGCAGGTTGGAGAGTCTGTATTTCTGGCTTTTTTTTCCTCGAGCACAAGAGTATTGAGGTGTTCAGCAGGGAAAGCCCTGTTGACCCCGTGCTCATGCATGGCTGGGATGGCTGGCAGTGGAAAGTCTGCAGAGGGAAAAGCTGTCACAGATGGACATGGATGATCAGAGTTGGACAGTAATTCTAACAGTAGCAAAGGTGACACGTTGAAGTGCAATGTCGTGGAAAGAGCCCTTCTGTCTGCCTGGTAGGGGCTTTCTCTCAAGGTGTTTCTCTGCCCCTACACCTGTAACACTTGAGTGATACAGGAAAATGAGGAGAACAGAGAAATTTCTGTAGCTCGAGGGGGAAATCTGAGACATTTGCATTCGTTACAAGATCCCTTTTCCATAAAAAAATGCTCAGGCATGTGAATAATTTTAGAAAAGACCCATTCCCTTGTAGGAGCTGAGAGCTTTTGATGGGAACAAAGAGAGCCTCTCATGTCAAACCTGCACAGATCTGCACAGATCAAGGCCAGGCAACACTTACATGTACCCAGCAAGGGGCCTTAGAGGAATAATCAGGTCTCTTGGACAAGGAACATCATCAGAAAGTAGAAAAAAAAAAAAAGAAGTCCAGTGTACAACACATGTTTGTACTTGAAATGAAGTTCAAACTTGCAGGTGTCCATCATTCCATCACTGAGTATCCAAAGGAGTTGTCCAGTAGCACTGAGTCCCAGTCACATCCTACAGCTCCCCAACTGCCTGCTCTGGATGTATCCTGATCCCAGTGCTGCTGGGATGGATGGGATGAAGAAATTCGGGGGGGGAATCCAAGAGTGAGGAGGAAGAAACCCCACCATGAACATCACACTCGTCCTGCTGATGACTCAGGGTACTCTTAACTAGTGACAACTCCCAGATTTCTTCTGGAGAACACTGGTTTTTTTTCCATTTTCTTTTTTCCCCCATTTTTTCCCCTTTGTTCTTTCCTGAACAGCGTTTTTAACTATTAATGAGAATTTTCTGTACTAATTTGGACCATGGCCGTATGGAACTGTAACTGGACTAATAATCTGGACTATTATTAGATTGTTAAAACTTTAATTAGACAAGCTATTTTTTGCTCAGAACAAGATGTTGAAAGGAAATGGGATGACTTTTGTGCACTCAGAAGTGCAGTGAAGAGCTCAGAGGCTCAGGATGATGAAGGACAATGAACAGATGCAGCAAAGGGGACCAAGGCCTCAGGACTTCAAGGCCAAGGAGAACTTCTTGCAGGAACTTACCATGAAGTAGTAGAGCTGTGAAGACCTGGCCATGAACTCTGGTTTGCACTCTGACACACAGATTTCCACAAATCCAGCATGTTGGCTGGGCTTGGCCTCCCCCATCTCACAGACTATCCTGTGGAGAAAATCAGAAGCACAGTCTGAGGGATGGTTTGGTGGTGTGGGTAAGATGGAATTGAAGTAAAGAGCCCCGAATGCTGGGGAGTGAAGTGTAGGTTTAACCCATCCTCTTCTGTCCAATCCAGAACCCAATCTGTGCACTAAGTTTAGAAAGTGGTGCCCTTTGGCTGTTGGCACGTGGTGGGACACGTGCTCAGGTGGTGTAAATCTACTTTCACTTACATAAACAGAGAAATTCTGGGCTAAAGTCTGACCCCAGGGGTCCCTCTGTTCTCCAGCCTTGCATGGTGGAGGCTTTGCAAGGTTCAATGATGACTCCTGCTCAGAGTGATCTCAGGATTGCTGCCCCCCAAACTGGAATTAAACACCCTTAGGGTGGCAGCTTTTTTAAAAACAAAAGTTAACTCCAGAGTATGTGCCNACTCCTGCTCAGAGTGATCTCAGGATTGCTGCCCCCCAAACTGGAATTAAACACCCTTAGGGTGGCAGCTTTTTTAAAAACAAAAGTTAACTCCAGAGTACGTGCCATGAGGATTATCTAAATATGCAATGCAAATACATTAATAAATGTATTTTTAGCTCCAGGGCTGTATGTGAGGAATGGCATCTTCCACTCCTCAATTCCCGAGCTGGGTGGAATGAACTCCTCAGAAGGTCCTGCAGGTAGGAATGACTTGTCATTAGGTGTGTTGTGCCCCACTGCCTGCCACACACCCAACTTACTGCTCTGCTGGGATGTACCCTTCCACCAGTGGCTTGCACTCCACCCCGGCCACCTTGACGTGGAACGCGATGTCTCTGAATTCCAGCCCCAGGTTCTCCCCACGGATGGTCACTTTGGTCCCTCCTTCACGAGGGCCTGTCACTGGGTTGATCTGGAAAAGCAAGCCAAGAACAAGGTGAACAATCAAACCACCCATGTAAAGACACCAGAAACCTCTCAGGTGAAAGAAGAGGCAATAGCAGGGTTTTTTTTGTGACCACTGGAGACACTCATAAACACTGAGCAAATGAGGG
This sequence comes from Neodrepanis coruscans, assembly GCA_013400695.1. Lineage (NCBI taxonomy): Eukaryota > Metazoa > Chordata > Aves > Passeriformes > Philepittidae > Neodrepanis > Neodrepanis coruscans. Next base: position 28,785 of record VYZS01089808.1, on the reverse strand, counting down.
AACAATCTTCATCCAGATAATCCAACAGTCCCGTTCCCCTGTGAATATATATCACACATCCCCCAGCCTCAGACTATACAAAATTCTGGCCTAGATCTCATTTGCTCTCTTCTAAGTACATGAAAAATATCCAGAGATGAGTAGAAGATGTTTTTTTTAGGTAGGAGCAGAGATTTCTGGTGGTGCAGCTGAGCTCTGCACTTTATAGACATGAGCCATGGAAAGGCAGGAAAGTGACACAGTGGAAAGAAGTAAGAGAGAGAACAAGACAAGAACACAAATGGCTTCAGTCAGTCACTCTAAATCCTGAATTCCCAGTCCAAAGCACATGTAGTTTCTGATCTGTTCTGGAGGTATTTATTGGTCATACATCACAAACTCAGCTGAAAATGTCCAACTGAAAACCAAGCAAAGACACAACAGAAAGAGGGTGTCACATTAGGTCTGGAATAGGTGGATGGTGACTGAGACAGCAGCAGGAGTTCCTCAGTGCCAACAATTATTTAAAGAGCTCCAGCTTCCCTCACAGGAAAGCTGCTGCCATTGGAAGGGCAGGTGTGGGAACACCGACATCTTATTTTTGAAAGCATAGAAAGCCTAAAATAACTGAAGGGACCATCAAGTTGATCTCCTAGCCTTGCACAGACACCCCAACAATCCCACCCTGTCCCTGAGAGTGTTGTCCAAACACTACTAGACCTCTGGCAGCCTTGGGGCCATGACCAGTTCCCTGGAGAATTGTGTTCCAGTGTCCAACCACCCACTGAGGGAAGAACCTTTTCCTGATATTCAACCTAACCCTGCCCTGACACAGCTCCAGCCATTCCTATTTGTGGGATGGGAGGTCCCTGATCCCAGAATGAGATGAGTTGCTATCCCAACCATCCTGGTGGCTGGTGGAATGATGCTCTCATCTCAGCTTGGACTCTAGCAGGAAGAGGGTCACTGTGTCTTGTTACATTAGCCTTGCTCAGAACCAGGTGGAAATCAGCACTGGAATTGTCTCCTCAACATTGGAACAACCCTGGAATCACAGAGCTGGCCCTTAATCATCTCCATGGTGCCCCTTCCAATTATTCCCTGTGCCCAACAGCTTTGCCATGCAACTGGCTACTTGAAAGGGGTTCCAGCACTGCTTTCAGAGGGTATTCTCTGCTGCCCATTCAGGATGGCCTGGCTGCCATCTGCCAGCCTTGGCAAGGCTCTGTCTGCAGTGAGAGAAGGGAATTCCCTGTCTGAGGTCTGTACCCACCGGCTGATGGCTCTGCCAAGTGGGAATCTGGGGCTGGCTGCTGGACTCTTTCCTAGCAGTTGGACTGGCACTTCCCAGCACCAAGCCTGGCACCAGGGTGACTGTAATTTCCACCCACAGGTAAATTTTCAGCAGGTCCACCTTTAATAAAAGGAGAGAGAACCTGGAGCCTTTAGGGGATGTTTTATTTTAGGATATTATATTTTAAGGTATTCATTTGAGGTGCCATGAACCACCCCCTCCAGGAGTGTGTCTTTGCTCTGACTCCACAGGGAACCAGCAGAGGTTAATAAATTAATAATAAAGATATCACAGAGCTGTGCTTTGACCCAAAGGTTGTGTGTCATAGTCACAACCTCTTCAGCACAAGATTCCTGCAGCAGTCCCATCTCAGGTTCAAAAACCACTTGAACCAACAAATTCAGAGCCCTGGAAGGTTTATTCCTGCTCTAAAAGTCAACAAGATGCTGAAGTCCTAAAAAGAAAATAGCACAACATTCATAAACCTGACAGGTGAAATAATTATTTGGATTGGCTGGAGATTTCACCTCTGGATGGTCTGTGATGATGAGATAGATAGACATAGAAAATGGATAAAAGGAGAAAAAAAAGAGAAAGGCATTTGTGGTTATTTTCCAGGAAAGGAGGAAAATGTCTAAAAAAATGAGAATGAAATTGAAATTTCTATTCCAGGGGAAACTAATGCTGATTGTCTCAGTTGGAGACTCAACATTAAAAACTGGAACTGTTTTCCAAAAATGGCACTTCCAAAATATTTTTTATTCTGAAGAATTAATAAATATCTATTCAAGCAAAGTTTTCTATTTAGAAGATTTATTTTGCTGATGCCAGTTAATCCTCTCCTGATAAAACACTGTAGGAACAATGCCAGAAGGCTGGAATATATCACCATACCAAATGCAATCCAACGTTCTCAAAATGAAAAAAAGAAAGATAAACTAAAGTTCCCACATTTATTTTGTTTCATATGTCCTAGACACGCTTTGGAAGAGAACTGAGTTCCCTGTGGAATATTTTGGTACTGTTTTTTTTGGTATTAAACTTGCCTCAAATGGTTTCTTCTCATTCTTGTAGGGGAGGTGTCAGATAAGGGAAGTCTGTGGTTAATTAGTGCTCACCTATGCCTGGAAGAACTTGCTAATGTGAGAAGTTCATCCCAGGGCAAGTCAAAAGAGGATTTTTTTTCTCATTTGACTAATGTCTTTTACCCTGAATAAAGAAAGTGTAGTGGTGAAGAGGAACATCTTGATAGAAAACCCCTTTTCTTTAGAACTAGGGGTGAGTTTCAGACCAAATTTTCACTGCAGAAGTCACAAAAAAATCAGTGGAAAAAATATCACCCTCCTTCTATCTCTGTCTAAAGCATGAGATTTAAAAAAAGTTCTTTCTATGACCCAAAAAACATCAACAGGAAACTTCACACATTGAAGCCAACAGAGCACCTCTAAATCCTTCCCTGTGCAATTTTTAATTTGTAAAGGCCAGCTTCAAAAATCACTTATTTCCTTAGAAAAGGAGGGCCTGGGATTCTCCCAGGAGCACATGGGAGATTTTTTTTCACCCCAATTCATTGCACTCTCTTAGATTCAGACAAAAGGAAGGTGTTACCAGACTGTTCCCACAGCGAGAGGGAAGGAGCCTGTTTCTATCACAGGTGCAAAAATGTGGAACAAGACCTGTCAGTTTGGGAGAGGAAAAATACAGGCAGGGAAACAAAAGCTGCCAGGAAGCCTCAGCTTTCTCTGGGAGACCCAGAGCTGTGACACTGCATCACAATTTACACCCTCTGCTCGTGTCAGCTCCCACTTCTCCCTCTTATTGTGGCTCTATGTCCTTTCATTTCCCTGAGTGGCCTCAGAAATGCAGGAGCTGGTGCCTAAATGCAGGTTTTGTGGGGAGCTCTCTGCTGTGGGGGTGTTGTTCCTCCTCCTTCCTTGCACAGATCCAGCCCTGGCTCCTCTCCAGACTGTGGATGCTCCTACCCACAGCTCCAGACCTACCATTAGCTGCAACATATATCCAGCCACTTGAGATTACTTCCATGCTAATGGCTCAGAAAAAGGCTTTCCAAGAGCTACTTATGATTGCACCAGACAGCTGGAATATTTCATGAGCAAGTGTTATAACGATCTGTTGGAGCTCTGGGAGCTGGAGGAAGGAAATGCCAGCAGAATTAGAAGTACATGCCCTCTGGAGCTGCAGGGTGGAGAATGAAGGGCTTTCTCTTCAAAAAGAGGTTGTAGATGCAGGGTGGGGGTCAAAGCATGGCAGAGAAATGTGGGTGGACCTGCAGAACATCATTTTGTTGCATAGTCAGATCCTTCTGCTTTAGTTGATCATCCACCACTTTCTCCAGAGCAAATTCTGTGAATGTTTCACAAGGTTCGCCAATTTTAAAATACTAAAAAAGAAAAAAAAATTCTCCCAGCTCCTAAATATGTTCAAGTCCTCAAAGTTGAATTTTCAGATAAAAGTGGCTGCCTGGGTTTGGTTTCACAGCTTCAGGTGGGCTCTAAATTACCAGTCAGATAAATCCAAGTGCAATGAAGATTTTCACCTTAGAAACACCAGAATAAGTTGAAATCCAACAGTTCAGCTGAGTAAGTCCTTTGAAAACTGATGAATGACAGGAAGATGGATGAAAACACAGTAAGAGGGGTTCTTTTCAGTGGGAAAAACAGGTTCAACGCAGCCTTTGCTTCTCCAAAATGTTCAAGCATGAACATTGGTTTAGGGCTTGTCCATAACCTCCACACTTTTTGATTTTTAACCAAATACAACTGAAAAAACTTTTCTTACTTTCTAGGAAAATAACCCACCAAATTCTACACATTAAACCACCACCACTGGGGTTGGATTTTCCTCTTTTGCATTTTCCCTTATCTTCTCTGTCTGATTTTCCTCCCTTGACTTCTGCTCCCTCTTTCTGATGTCTTTCTACTCTCTTATCTTCCCTTTGAACCTTTCCTCCATCTCTTCCTTTGGCCCAGTCAACACAAATGATTGGAAAACTTGTAAAGAACAAGGTTTTCCAGCAGGTCCTTTCTCTCAGTCTTGCCCTCATTCTCTCTTTATCACTTAATAGGACATCTCCCAACTTTTCTTAGTCCAAGCTTGATCCTGCCTCCTCCTTGAGCCTTTAAAGGGAAAGCCCAACAACTCTATAGAGCTTTCCTTGCTCTGTGAGGACTCCTTTCACCACTCAACCTCAGGCAGGCAATAAAAGGAATTTGATCTGCTGGAGTCTTGTTTTGTCCATGTCATTCTGTCAGGAAGCATGAACTACAACTTGCCCTCTTCCTTGACTTCTTGTCAGCCAAGCTCAAACCACTCTGGGACCACTCAGCATGTCCTCTGAGCTGGGCTGGGCAGAGAGGCTGTTTCAAGAGCCAGTTGGGCAACTTTATTTACCCTCACACCGACCATTTGAGATGTGCCAGCACATCTTGTCTCACCTTCATCTGTCCCTCTAGAAGGCCAATGTCTCCCAAAGTCTTCATGTCACACCTACCAGTCCTGTGTGGGCTCTGGGGTTGCTCAGATTGTACCAACAGACTCTGTGTGTGTGCAACTGATTGGACTATGGTGGCAACTCTGACCTGCTGCTTGCTCTTTGCTTGTAGAAGTTCTTCAGTTCACCTGAAGTTCTGTGCCTGTCTTTGAAGACCACCATGACCTCCCATCCCAAGGGTGTCTGGTTCTTTTCCTGACCCAGCAGGACTCAGCCCTGACCTTCCCATCACCAACCAACCCAAACCCAAAGCAGGCAAATAAACCAAGGAAAGGGTACAAAGAGGGAATACCCCAGCTTCTTGCAGATCCATGACTTACATCTGTGATCTTGGGGTTGGTGCACTTGCCCTTGGTGCTGGACAGCTCCAGCCACTGGCTGTCCTGGGCTGGGCAGTGCTGCTTCAGTGTGCATTGATTCTGTCCCTGGCACCAGCCACACTCGAAGTCTGGATCAGCTTTCAGGCAGAGTCCACAGCTGTCCCTCATGGCCCCACACTTGTACAGGTGCACTGCAGGGACAGGAAAACAGAGAGGGCCTGAGAGATGCAGACAGCACTGGAAAGTGGTGGGATGTCAGAGAGAATGAAGAGTGTGAGAGAGGAAGGTGTTTCAGGCTGCTCATCCCAGAGGCATAAGGGACCTGGGACCTCTCCAGGGGGGTGAGTAATGGGGGGAATAGATGTGTACATCCTGCTTGAAATAAACTGTACTTGTCAGAGTTCATTCCTATGAAAGGTATTTTTGGAAGCTGAGGGCAGAGGGAAGGATGGTGCCCTCAGTATGAAGAGGTTTGGGGGGACAATGCTTGGGCAGTGACTTGGCCTCAGTCCCCTCCTTTTTTAGAAACTGAATGTCATAAAGTGTAACCTACAACCAGTCTCAGCCTCAGAATTTCATCCTAAAACGATTTTCTAGACCAGATCTACTCCCAGCTCAAACTTGGGAATGTGTCCAGTGTGAAACTACTGTGTTAAGGTATTGCCACTCAGGTTTCCCACTTAACAGAGTCACACTAGTAAATACACCATGGTTCACTATGAGGCTGAATCCAGGGATTCACAATTACCCCGTCTGCTCCAGAAATTCAATCTGTTTCACACTTTGAAGCGTTGAGTTGATCCCCCTCTAATACAGACAGCAATGATTAATGCTTACCTCCATCTTGGGCTGTTAAGTGATTAGAAGCACTCAAAGCTTTTTCAAATAAAGTTTAAAAAGTGTTGCAGTCCTCCTATGAAACAAGTTCATGTTATTTCTCCTTATTTTCCAGCTGTTTAAGCTGAGGCCTGGCTTGCACAGGGGACTGATAGCAAAATTCTCCTCCCAGAAGATGATGACAGACTTGAGGTTCCAAGACCAGCTGTATTTGTGGGTATGTTGGGGGATTTCTTTTTAAGATGGGGGTTTTCCCTCTGTGCTTCTGTTTTGCTGTGTCTGTTGGTGCCTGAAGTCTTGTCTGTGGTTATCATTGTACACAATTCTAAAGCTCAAAGGCTCTGGATTTTTGTACTGAGAAGCTCTGTCTCTTCATACCTGCACCCTATAAGTCAACAGAGGCCAATGCAAGGCAAAGCTCAGAAACTCTTTCTTTCTCTAGTCTGCCTGCAAGAAAAGTACCCAAAAGTATCCCAAAGAAACCTTGCAAAACATCTGTCTAGCACAGTGTTTTACAGACCTCATGGGATACAGCCTTTTCCTGAATTTTCTGAGTGCTGTGCCTCCATATGATATATCCAGGGGCACATGCCTAAACTCTCCTCCTGACCCAAAACATGATGGTATCATCCAAACTACTCCTTTGGGATAACCACCAGCCTGTGCCACTTCCCAGATCTTCCCTAGTCATTATTTAAAGCCTTGTCTTGTCTTAGAATAACATCAGAGAGGTGGGAGCAGGGGCAGGAGGACAGGAAGGGGTCATGAATTATGTCTTGCTCTCCAGCTCCCATGTGGTGTTGGGAGGAATCTCACCCATCACTCCTCAGCACGAGGGTGTGTGTGAAATGGTGTGAGAGTATGTGGGAGTACCTGCTGAGGAGGGATGGAGTGGGAGACAATGTGGAAAGTGTCCAAGAGAAGGTAAAGAGAGAGAGGGAGAAACTTCTGACAGGTGGTGATAGGACAAGGAGAGAATCTGCAGGTCTGAGCTGCAAATGCAGAGCAGCCAAGAGGAGGGGTTGTCTGAGGGAAAAGCTTCAGGGTGGATGGACAAGAAGGAAGCAGATGTGAATGGACCATCCTCCTCCAGCAAAAACACCTGCCTCAGGCTTGATGTGCAGTTATCCCTCTGTGAGGGGCACATCAATCCTGTGCCATCAGTGGTGGTTAAACAGAGGGAGGCTCTGGGCAGGAGGTTTTCAGGCTTCCTTTTGTTATCATTTTATTTTGTTCAGGATTTTCCCACTGGTGATCTGCAGCCTTTCTTTCCCCCCTCTCCCTTACCCTGTTCATTACTACATTGCCTCTGAGCAGAGAGCCCAGTCTCCTGGCATGTTCTCTTGAAGAGCATCATTGCAGGAGGAATAAAGAGGGGGAGAAAGCTGGAGAAGGAGGGGCATGAAAACCACAGACAACAACACGGGGAGAAGTGGGAGGAAAAGATGATGGAGAGGAAAAGCAACACAGGTGGGAGGGAGAGTTGCATTTCTCAGGTGGAATGAGAAAATTGGAGGGGTGAGGTGGGGGGACACAAAGCACAAAAAAAATTGGTAATTTGCAGAGTGCAGAGAACAAGTGTGTACCAGACAGCACTGGGAGATGGTGGCGGCTTTGTTAAGTGTAGGGAGCGATGTGGCCCGTTGCTAAGGTTACCACTTCCAAGGACAAGTTGAAATAACTCTTTACCTTTGTTCTGTGCAGGGTTGTCAATGTTGAAATTCCCGTTCCACACGACTGTCAGTTCCACCGGCAGGCTGTTAATCTCCATCCCTTCATATGAATACTGGAAGCAGGAGAGGAAAAAGAGGGAAAAAAACCCCAAAACAGAGTTATACAGTGGCTAGAGGTGGGGAGGGGATAGGAGGAGGCAAGAGGTGGTGCTGCATGTTGTGAACAAGAGAAATGGAGCTGTCAGACATGTCCCTAATCACCATCGCTTGCCACAATCACAGAATATTCCAAGTTGGAAGGGACCCACAAGAATCATCCAGTGGATTGTCATGGGATGTTCTCAAAGCTGTGAATCTCAAACTGTGCCCCCCTCAGGAGTCCATGTAATATTCAGGTGAATATTCATAGAATCACAAAATCAAGGGGTTGGGTTGGAAGAGGCTGCCAAGGTCATCCAGGGTACCTTGCACTATCTCAGGTTGCTCCAAGCCCTGCCCGACCTGGTCTTGGACAGTTCCAGGAATGAGGTGTCCACATCTGGGCAACCTGTGCCAGGGCCTCACCACCCTCACAGCCAAGAATTTCTTCCTGATATCTAATAAAACCTGTTTTCCTTCAAAGCCATTCCCTCCTGTCCTACCACTGGATGCTGCTGTAAAACTACTCCATGATTCAAGTGTATCTGCATATGATGGGCTTTAACTTGGACTCCACCTTCCAGATGTTGAGCACAGCTCTGAAAATCACAGCCAAGACTCTTGGGTGCACCTTTCAGTGTGTGTAAACTACACCCTCTGGGTTTACCATCCAACAGCCCCTCTGCTGTGCACTCCTTGGGTGCTGAGCATATACATGAGGTTACCTACACCAGTGATGTTTTGGAGAACCTTTGGAAGCTGAGTGATGTCTCACATTCAGGGAACAGGCACATCATGTAAACCCCTTTAAAAAGGGGAAAATAGAGGTGCTGTATAATTATAGACCTGTCAGCCTAACTTGGCTTCCCAGAAAGAAAGTACATCAAATTATTAAACAATCAATTTATAAGCACCTATGAGATGATAAGGTGATAAAAATCAGCCAGCATAGATTTGTCAAGAACAAATTGTGTCAACCCAATCTAATTTCCTTTTTGACAGGCTTAATGACTTTGTAGATAAAGGGGAGGCAGCAGATGTGATTCATCTTGATTTCAGAAGAGTATTTGCTACTGTCCTACAAGAGATTCCCATAAACAAACTAGGGGAATATGAATATCAAGAAGCCACCCCAGGGTTTATGCAAACACTGTCAGAAAAAAAAAAAAAAAGGGTCAGATAATTCCATGTCAGGCTGGGCAGGTGTTTCAGAAAGAATATTGTCCTGGGTCTGGCATTACTCAGTATTTTCACTACTGACTTGGTAACAGGCTACAGATTTCATGAATGACACTGTTCTGGGAGAGGGTGCAAGAACATCCAAAAGCAGAGTTAGGAATTTGAAACAAACTTAAATTGAAGAACTGGGCCAAAATCAAGCAAGTGAAATTGAGTGCAAGCAAAGACAGGCTATTTTTCAGCAGGAAAAATCAATGCAAACAACTATGAAGTTGGAGTGACTGGCCAATGCTGCAGGAAAGGGTCTGGGGACTGCTGAGGTTCATGAACAGACTGTGAAACAGCAGTGCCATATTACCACCAAAACCCAAGCAATTCTCATTTGGGGATGGACTAGATAGAGTTTGTCACCTATGTAAGCCCCAAGAGGCAATTATTTTTCCCTACTCAGAACCAGAAAGGCTTCAGCTGGAGTAAGAAGTATCCAGTTTCCAGCAAATATGTCTTAATAAAGGCACAGAAAACTTCTGAGAGAGTTGGAAAGATTTAAACAAACACTTGTCAAGGACTATTGAGGTACACAGAGGTGACCCTAATGAGGGAAATGGGAGCTGGTGTCTGGAGGACCTCTCCACTTGGACAACCCTCTGACATGTGGTGCTGAGTGCTTTTTTACAGCTAGATTTTGATTTATCTTAAGCCAGTTCACCCAGGGTTCACCCAGTTGCTTGTCAGATCCCACTGCCCACCTCCAGCAACAGCTTCCATCAAACATTCCAGCGAAAGGCAAAAAGCCTCGAAACAGGAGAGGAGATGGTTGATTAAAGGACAGAATGTGAACAAGGCAAGGAGGGGGAGAAACATTCCATGTCTGCTACTATTACTGACCACAGCACACATAAGGATTTACCCTCCTAAAATCAGGAATCTCCCACTGCACTGGGATCTATAGCAGGACAAACTCCCATTTTTAAAGAAAGAGATGTTTTCCCCACTATAAGTTTAAATTTAACTTAGCAAGCTCTCTGGCTTGGTTGGGGACTTCTTAGAGTTCACTGAAGAGTTCCCCACCACTTAAAATCTCACTGTGGTTATCCACAGAGATGCCAAAGCTCTGAGGTTTCCGAGGTAGGTTTTCCTGTATCTGTTAATTGCCGTGTAATTGCGGGGTAAATCCTGGATGGTGATTTCTGTCCATTACAGCAAAGTGAGAGCTGGTTGCACAGCAATTTCTCTTTGGACAAAGCAGACACAATTAGCCATTAATCTGCAAAAACCCTGTGATTATGATCTAGTTGTAGGGTATTTACGGGTATAAGCTTTGTGGTTTCCATGGAAGTAAAGAGCAGCTGCAGGTTATGCTTTGCAACAGGGATGTTCCCTGTCTCCTTCAGGATTTGCATTTTTATGACACTGTTTGGTGTCACTGCCAGCAAGATGCAAGCTGATGTAGAGTCGCTTGGACTCACACCACTGGGTGTTCACAGATTTTTGGAGCTTGGAGCAAGGATGCTGAGACAGGAGTGGGAAGGAGAGAGCCTGAAAATTGTGAATAATAGTGGATAGTTAATATTCTGCCACTCAGGAATGCCTGCTCTGCACTACACTTTGGAAATGCTGATTGGGAATGGGAAAGGGGAAATACACAGAACACTAAAGGTCACTCTAAAGTCAGAAGATGAGTCTTAGCAAGTGCTACGCTGTCTCACCAGAGCCTCCTGGGTGTTCTGGGATTTATAGAAATCCAGAATATGCTGAGCTGGAAAGGACCCACAAGGATCATGAAGTCCAACCCTTAGCCCTGCATGGGACCATCCCCAAGAGTCACACCATGAGCCCCAGAGTATCATCCAAATGCTCCCTGAGCTCTGGCAGCCTTGGTGCTGTGCCCACTGCCCTGGGGAGCCTGTTCAGTGCCCAACCAACCTTTGGGAGAAGAACTTTTTCCTGAGATCCAACCTAAACTTCTCCTGACACAACTTCAGGCCATTCCCTGGGGTCCTGTCACTGGTCACCACAGAGCAAAAACCAGTGCCTGCCCTGCCCTTCCCCTCCCAAGGAAGCAGAGCAGGGCTGCCAAAGGACAGGCAGCTGGAGTCCTCCAGAGCCTTTCATCCCACAAAGGATGGGATCCAGCTGGGATTTTAGATCTTATCTCTCTGCAGCACCAGAGGCAAGCACACATTAGACTTATTAACTCAGCAGACTTGATCCAGAACCGGAACCAGATGTGAGAGAATAAACAATGGGATCCCCATGGAAGAGCTCCAAGGATGAAGCCAGCTGGGGGCTGGAACAAGGATGACCTGATCAGATGGTTTGTGGGCTGCACGGCAGCGAAATGGAGCAATTTGCAAAGTAACAGTGAGTGAATGTTCCGTCCCCTTCAGACCACAGGAGCTGCTCACTCGTTGTGACCCCTCTTCAAAGCCCACTGCACTCTACAGGAGTCTTTGAAAAGGACTCATTCAGCTGTGACAATAAGATGGAAATACGTTTCAGGGAAGAAAAAAGGGATGGTACATCGATCCCCAGGACAGCAGAGCTTCCCAGATACTCCTGCTAAGGGTGTTGATACCATTAGGGCTTGTCTGTCCTTCAACACAGGCGAAACTGCTCAGAGTGTGTAAATCTGACCCCTAAATCTGCCAAATCTGGATTACAATAACAAAAGTTAAATCAAAGCAGAAAATTAAAGGCAATTTAGAGGCCCAAACTGAGAAACTGAGGCTGTCCTGCCTAAAAGGTAGATGGGCTCTCATGAGGAAATGCCAAAATGCTGCCAGAAGGAGCCGTTATAATTCACAGGAGCAACATTTTGAACTCCCAAATACCTTTTTTTTTTTCCCTCTTAAATTTTTTGTTAGTAACAGATACTCCTGCAGTTCATGCAAATCCATATCCACATTTGGCCACTGGCTGCGCCCTCTGGAATGCTGTATGATCAGATAAAGCCCTTGGGTATTTGGGCTTGGGCATCCTCAGGATGATAAATCAAGAATGGTTTCACAATGTTTCCCCTCTGTATTTTAAGCATGTCCTGTAGTGGGGAAGCATCTGCTGACAAGCGGAATTTTGGGTTTAGTCTGTTTTCCCTGACACACCTCCTGTGATTAGGGCTCAGGGCTGGGAAATGATTCCTGTACCTGGCTCTGCCACCAACTCCTTGCATGATCCTGTGCAAATCACTTAATCTTTTTTTAATCTTTCCATTTTCCAACCATAAACTGAGCAGCAGAAAACTTCTTGCTTGGACTCTTTGCTTCCCAGAGCTGGGACTGAATTTTTATGTGTGTGTCCCCCAGGCCAACAGACTCCACATAATTATTGAGGTTTCTCTTTCATTTCAATGTAGATAATGAATAATAATACATCATAATAATTGAGAATTAGATGGACAACTGTGACATTCCTGCCCGCGGCAGGGGGGTTGGAACTAGATGATCTTTCAGATCCCTTCCAACCCAAAATATTCTGATTCTACAACTCACAGCTCTGTGCTCATCTTTTGGCCATTCATAAGTGTGTTTTCCCATGATTTCTGTGAATGGCTCCTCATATTTTTCCCAGCTCTGTTCTTTGTTGTTTGTTTTTTTTTTAGCACTTGCTAAAGTGAGCCACACCACAGAGTCAAATGCCACTGAGATCTCTTGCTAAAGTGCAATGATGTGACAAATAGAACATACATTTCCTACCCCTAAGTCACACGGCACTTTCAGCTGCACCATCTCGGGTCTCACAACACACAGACCTGTGAAGGGCTTGAGACAAATTACCAGCAGGGATTTTGCTGCTAGGAATCAGAGTGTGCTGCCTGTGTGTGCCAAGGCCAGGGGTGGGCAGGCTCACACCAACCAAGGACGTGGGATTAGTCTTTGAAGCAGGTAATGGCAATAATCATGACACTCTCAGATGGGTCATCCCTTACCCATCTCCCTCTTCCACAAAGGCTGATAATATTGGGCTGATTGCAAGTGCTGGGGCTCCTACTGTTTCCCACTGGGAAGATTGCTCTCTGCCCTGATATATCTAGCAATTTCAGCCACTCCTGCTGACATTTTTACTTACTTATTTATGTGTCTCCTTAGCTCCCCTTCTTTTCATTTCCGCCCATCACTCCGTGTCGGGGCTGTTGGCAGAGCTATCACAAGTGCAATAAGGAATGGCAGGTAGGGCATCTCTGAGTGATAATTGCATGCCTTGGGTGGTGTGACAGAGGACAAAGCCCAGAGCTGAGAGTCTCAAACCACTTGACAAGAACAATAATTGTCCCGAATCCTGCTGCCTGCGGTGACTTATTGCTGTTATCAAATGAAATATCTCCAGAAAAGACAGGGGGGAGAGACAGATCTGGCCATTGACTGGTCTGAGCACCCAGAGACCATCAGTGTATGACATCAGTGACACACCATCAGAGAGGCTGGCCACACCAGGGTGTCCTTAGAGCACCCTTTAACTGAAGTTGGAGCCACTTAGAAAAGTTCTTCCTAAGAATGGTTCTGATCCCTGGTGTAAACCTTGAGGGATCAGGAAATGCAGAGCAAGAGTTAAGGCTTTTCCCTGATTCTATCCTGTGTGAAAGTAGGAAAAAATCCTGCATTCTGCAGAAGTTATTCTGCAAGAGGCAAATTTGAGCTCAACAGTGCCCAGAGTATGATGAGAGGGGGGTATGAGGGAAAACAAGGCAAGAGTGATTGCTTAGTCTAATGTGCACCACCAAGAGAAAGATCTGCTGGCAGGACAGCATCCCTTCAGGGACACACCATCACAGCACATCCTCCCACCCTCCTTTGGACCTTCTCCAAGCCTGCAATGCAGGTGCCACATCCAGTGACTGTGCTGAGTAAAGAGCTCTGTTCACTTTGCAAACAAGCTCACAGGGCTGTTTCTAAAGCCAGGTGACCCCTGGAGCAGAGGCTCGTTGTATCACAGTGGCTCCAGACTGAATGCTAATTCTGGCAGGGAAGGGAATAATCGTGATGGAGATATATCTCCAGCACTCCCTCCCTATTGTCTGTGTCCTCTGCCACCTGCTCAAACAGCCAGGGCTTCTCTGTTCCCTTTTTGTATTTGTGTGAATGTTGCTTTCCTTTGTCTGGCTCTCCCTTCCACATCTCTCTCAGTGTCTGGCAAATTCAGAGCAACAATGAAATAATATTTCTCAGGGAAAAAAAAAAAAAACAAAAAAAACTCAAATATGAGAGTCAAAGTGCCTTCAAAAGGAAAGGGAATAAAAGAGGAGAAAAGGAAATAAGAGAGAGGCAAAGAGAAGGAATGAGAAGGAAAATGAGGGAGAGGGAAAGGGAAAGACAGAGGGAGAGAGGAGGCAGAAAAGAATTGTTTTTATTCCCAAATGAGCCTCTGTCCTTGGAGAAGAAAAAGATCCCCTTGAGCCACCACCAAATACGGGACAAGTGTCCTACACACAACAAACAAGAGTGCTGTTGACATGGAGTTCCTCAGCATCACCCTGAGCCTCAGCCCTGCCACCCTCTGCAGCTCCGGCATAGCCTTGATGGTTCTGATTTAGGAAAACAGACATTAAAATCAAAATGGTGCTGTGAGAGCACTCAGGTATCCTGTGAGGAAACTCATCTGGAGACTCCTCAACACCTCTTCTCTAGTGCCAGGCACTGGCAACTTCTTGGAGCAGGTAGTGTGGGAATAATAACCATTGCCTCTGAAACCCAGAGCCATTTATTGGGTACCACAAAGTGAGATGCTGAGACTGGCTGAAGTTAATCTCCTGCTCAGCCCAACTGTGCTTAAAATCATCCTGAGCTAATTCATGATAATACCTATGTGTGCCAGAGAATTTGTGACTCTAAAGGATGTTTAAAGGTCTTTCTTCCCTGCTAAGACTCTTTGGATAGATATATAATCTCTGCCCATGTCTATATAATACCCCTTTAGCTTTCACCACTGTAAAAGAAAATTATATTCTTTAAAAAAAGTGCAATACCTTCTTAACTTCTCAGTCCATCTATTTCTGGGAAACCTTAAACCTGGATGGCAACAGGTCATTAACCAGTAATGAAAATCAGGAGGAGGGAGGGAGTTGGACAAAGAAACAAATAAAAGAGCATCACTGTGAAGTTACTTCTTTGCAAATGGTTGTAAAATGTGTGAACTGCCTGTAATCTTCAACTGGCTGCCTAATGTAGCAGAATATGTTGTGACAAGCACTGCCCAGGGTGGAGTGAAGTGGCTAAAGCCTGTAATTAGCTCTTTGACTAATAAATCATCTCATAGCAGAAGCAATGAAAATTACTCAAATGCGTATCTTGGAGACATGAACCTGATGGAGAAACCTCTGGAGAAGCAGAGACCACTATTGCAAGTACACTCAGCTCCTGGCTCCTGCCAGATGACTGTGTTTGTCCCCAAAACTGGCATTGCTGTGGTGACAGCACTGTCCTGACTCACACAAACCCTGGGAGGGGGGTCACTGGTCCTGCACTGCAGATGGAGAAGTGAAGATGGGCAGAGGCAAAGGGACTCACCAAAAAACATGTGGGGAGTCAGTGGCTGGAGGGAGGTTTGACTTAATCTAAGACCAGGTTGGATGGGGCTTGGAGCAACCTGGTCTAGTAGACCATTCCTGCTCATGGCAGGAGAGTGGAATTTGATGATGTTTAAGGTCCCTTCCAACCCAAACCATTCTGTGATTCTATGATCTCACCCTTTTTTTTAAATGTTTCATATATGTTTTTATATGTTTCATCACCAAAATCCCACAAAAACAAAAAAAATCACAGAATCACAGAATTGACTAGAAAAGACTTTTGAGATCAACAAGTCCAACCTATGATCTCATCAACTAAACCATGGCACTAAGTGAGGATATGAGCAGGTTAAGTTGATAAAGATGCCTATGGGTCATGGCTAAGGTGCTCCAGCACAGCCAAGTGTTGGGATCTGGGGGCAGAAGTAACTACTCTGTGTTGGCACCAGATACCCTAATTAGCAAAAAGGGCAGTTTTCAACCTCCCAGCCAAACTTTCCTTGGCTGTGGTTGGAATCACAGAGTCACCATCGCTGGGAAAGGCCTCCAAGATCATCAAGTCCAATCTTTGACCAAATACCACCATGCCCACTAAACCATATCACCAAGTGCCACGTCTACACATCTTTTGAACACTTCCAGGGATGGTGACTGCACCAGTGCCCTGGGCAAGCCTGTGCTAATGCTTAACCACTCTTCCAGTGAAGAATTTTTTCATTATATTGAACCTGAACCTCCTCTGACACAACTAGAGGCTCCTTGTCCTATTGCTCATTACCTGGGAGAAGAGACCAACCTCCACCTGTCTACACTCTCCTTTCAGGGAGCTACAAAGAGAAATAAAACCTCCCTTGAACCTTCTTTTCTCCAAACTGAACCACTCCAGTGCTTTCAACAAGGTAAAAAGGGCTGTGACATCCCCCAAATCCCTCTGGGACAGTGGTGTGGTGTCCTGCACCCCTCCTGAGCTCCCAGGGCTTGCTCACCGAGGTGTTCTGGCACTGCACACTGGAGCTGTTGAACCTCAAGGCTGGAACCCTCTGCTCATTGCCTTGGATGTTCAAGATGCACTCGTAGCCTCTCTGGCCTGACTGTGGCTGGGGCAGGTTCTTGGCCTTCAGAGTGATGGGTTTGATCACTTCCACTGGCACCAGGATCTTCTCTGCCTGCAGCAGCTGGGGACAGTCCTGGGGAGAGAGCAGACAACACACTGAGTCAAAACACAGGTTTCCCAGCCCCAGGTGGAGCCTTTTGGTGTTTCCCAACCTTCTCACTTCACCTGCTTACAAAGCCTTTGCAACTCCCTGGAGCTCAGTGTATTACAGAGGTATTCAAGGAGCATTACAGGGAAGGCTCAGAGATTTCTTTTATGGGTCATCCTTTCCTATCTGCCTTGCTTACACTGCAGACTTTCAGCCTTCAGGAGCCAAGGAAGCCACCTCTGGTGCTTTTTAATACTTGCTCTGCTCTTCAGGTAATGGAAAAACAATCATATTCCCTCCATGGACTTAGCCCAGTTGCAATGCCATGGCAGAAGTGAATAAAACCAAAATATGAGCATAATTCCTTGCTTCCCAAAGCCAACCAGCTCCAGCAAGAATTGTTGTGACCTGCAGGAGTCAGGTGTTAAAAAGAGAATTTGTCTTGGCTTAGAGGAGGACAAAGTATTTATTACAGATAGGTCCATTTCCCAAGAAATGACTTTTATGCAATGTGTGGAGATCTTTTGGAAAGGGTTACCACTGGCTCACTGAAGTAGAAATGCCAAGTGGATGTTGCTAATCAGGTGCCTCCTGGTGGATCCCTCACAAAAATAAAGGTCTTAATATGATAGTGCAGTCACCCTGCCCAGCCCAGAGAGCAAAACCATTTCAACCAGTCCTGCCCACCACTAAAACCAGATCCAGTTGGTGCCAGCAAAGACTTAAAAAGGTACAAGCTTAATCTGTAAGGAAAATGATTGATTCAGGGCAGAAAAGTAGGGAAAAGAACTGAAAGTTTCAAAAGTAGAATTTATGGCTCATTGAAAGCCTGGAAGCTTGTTAGAGCAGATGGTGGGTGCATCTTACTGAAGCAAACAGCTTAGGGAGATAAAGAAATGGATTAGACGTGTAACATCTGCAGTTACATCAACCAAGAACAGAATTACAAGAGCCATCAGTTATGACATTCTGGGTATGAGCTGATCCATGGCCAGGGGCCAGAAGAAAATCCAGTAACCACCCAACAAATCCCTGTAGCGAAGTCCAGAAACCTTCCTCAGTCCCAAAGAGGGTCTGTCTATCCTGGTGGGGATGCCAGACTGAAGAGTCCTTCAGGGCCACATGATTTCTCATCTGCACTTAGAGAGTGATGCTCATGGTGCCAGTGGCTGAGAGCTACTGGTGGGCTCCAACTGGCCTTGCCCAGGCTGACACCAGAACCTGGACAACCAAGGACAGGCACTGGAATTGGGTGGAGCTGAACATCTTGGATCCAGGGGCTGTTTTCCCCCTAAGCTCCTTGGCTTGATACTTGTTACCAAGGACTGAGGCTTAATAGGCCATCAGGTAAACCTGTCTGGAAGGTGTAAAAACTGGAAATAGAAAGCCCAAGGGATACTGCAATGCAGTGATGAACTTCACCACTGTGATTCTCTGCAGTCCTGGGGATTGAGGATTCAGTGCTTGAGGAGCTACACCCTGTTCCAACACTCCTGCTCTTCGCTGTTGTTCTGTCCTGTGATGAAATGTCTCCACGGAACTCCTGATGGTCAAACAAAATAGTTAGAGTGCCAGAGAAGTGTTTTATTTTGCTAAAGAGCAAGGCTTGACCATCTGGAAAGTCTCCCTACCCTTAGTTCAATGGTCCTACCACAATATACAGGTCCATACACAACATTAAGGCCAGTTGCAGGGTTAAGTAGCTACTGAGCATGAGAAAGTGAGGTATAATCTATAAGTCTGGGTGATTTAGACCTATAAAAACCCAGAGGGCAGGGGAAGGAGGTGGTCTAGGCTATATTAAAGCAAGAAAGAGAGTTTTCAGTGCAGATCCTGTGAGAAGATATCGTGTAAACACCTTCGTCCTTCAACACCAACTGACCCTTCCCCTTCACCCTCCTAACAAGTCCTGGAGCTTCTGCATCAGCTTCCTCTCTTTCTCCTGGCACAAGAAAAGACCTTGGCAATATCCTCTCCATTTTTTTGTCCCCAGCCATAGAAGTTGAGAGAAAGATGCATTGGCAGAGCGAATCAGTGGGACAGGAGGATGGGAGAGCCCTATCTGTCGCCGAGCAGCCGTTTCCCAAGAGTGGGCATTTCGCTTGATGTCTGTCAAATAGAAAAGCTTCTGATGGGAGCTGGAGGATGGAGGTTGGAGATAGTCCACTGTGTTACCTGCAGGCCAATCCCAGCTCCTCAGCCTGGTCTTTCTTGTCTGGCTTTATCCCGTCCCACTCCACCACTGGTGCTGTAACCTTTCCGATAACACTTGTTTCAAGTTCATTAACAAGCCTCGATTGAGGCAGCCCCAAAACAGGATTCGTTTGCATATAAAAAGCTTTGCAGTGCTGTGAGGAAGTTCATTATAGATAATTGAAGAGGCAAGCGCCATAAAGAGGAAATCCTCCCAATGTGCCTTTATCTGATTGACCTAATGTTCTTTCTAATTGAAACGGGGAGGGGAAGAGGCAGTTTCATTGGGTGATGTGCTGCATAAAACCTCAGAGCTTGGACCAGGCTCTGGGTTCATATTCAAACTCATTTTGCAGACTATGTCATGCTTTGGGTGCCTGGCCATGTTTGTATTTCTGAGGGGAAAACATCAACTGCTCAGAGCAGACCCAAGCAGAAGGGTCTTTAAAAGAGAGTTATCTTGGGCATTTACAGTGGAGGCACTTTCTCTGTACCCTTCTCCTCTGCAATGGACACCACCTAGACTGGAAAAGTATGGCTTTCATAAGATGTAAGGGAAATAAAAACATAAACTGCCAACAACTGCATCAAGGAAAGGCACAATCCCATCCCTTTTACCTTTGATATGTAATAAATTAAGCCTTTTACCTGACTGTAAGTGGAGATGGTTCAGAATCCAAAGAATCATTGTTGATTCATTTTGTGTGTGTAGCTTCATTCTATTCCTTAAATGCTTTCAAATGATTCAGTCCATTTAAAATAATATCCTCCACCCTTGCCAATTACTCCTATCAGCAGCAATGCACACCTCACATCACCAAAATTTTGCCAATTACCAAGTCAGAGAGCCTTTGCAGTGAAAACACTGCATGAAATGGGCTGTACTCATTGGGTCGATGGTAGTTTAATTTTCTTTATTTATAACTCCTCACAGAGCGCCTGCAAATGTGTTTTGTTGTAGCTTGCAGAAATAATAAAGTCTCAGAAATATGAGAACCTTTTCTCTCCAATATGTGTTATGGCCTCCATCACAGCTAAATCTGAATGAGTCCCCAGCGAGAGCCATCATGAGAATTCTGCTAAAGAGAATGATGAAACCTCTCTGAGGCCATGTGGTCTTAGCCCTGGACTAATTAGTTTGGTTCCTTTATGGTGCTTCATACATCCAGAGTAATGATTTCATGGAGATTTCATTGTGCTGTTTTCCAGAATAAGCTGGAGACTGACCAGATACTCTTGAGTTATCATCCTTTCCTAGGGATGAGGCATGTAGGGGTCTTCCACAGACTTGTGATACTACACAGGTTTTCTTCTAACCTTATTTTGTACAGTTTCACTCTCTGTTACTGCTTTTGGACAGGATTATGATCCGAAGGGTCGTCAAAGTGTTTTCTACTTTCCCAAAGAAAATGGGGTTTGAATGGCAAACATTCCACATGGGAACAGGTAAAACATCCATGAATGTTTAATACAATGAACCTTTCATCTATCAATAGTCTCCACCTTCCGTTGGTGTCCCAGTTCATTTGTCTTCACTTGTGCATCTCTTGACATACAGAGTGTTCAGGTGAGGGAATCTTTCCAACTTCTCCTTTATTCTGCTCCCTCATGATCTCTGGTAGCATTGTCTGGATCTACACTTCCTACAGAAGGACTCTAGATACAGGTCACTCATTGCTGACTGCCCTGGAGGAACCTTTGGCAAGATAAACTCAACCCTTGGCAATGGATTTTCACCTTTCCTTTCCCAGAAGAGTTGGAGTCATCTCCATTCAGGATCAGACACAGCCACCACCAATTCCTCATCTCAAACCATCCAGTTCCCCTTTTCTTCTGCCATTAAAATCAATTTCTTAATCCTCAACTTTAGGGGCTTCTGTTAAGACTTTCTTTTCAATATTCTTCATTCAGCAACCACCTTTGTGCCTTATCCGAGCCATCTGGCCTGGAAAGAAAAGTGAACCCTTTGTGACCCCAGCAGAAATGAAACTCGGACTGTTATTTACTCACATATTGCACAAATAAATACATCTTTTGTTCATCTGCTCTGCTGAGCTGCAATGTTCTGTTTTTCTGTGTTCCCTATGGCTTTCTCACACACCCACACTGTGCTGTAATCAAGTCAAGAGGGTAAGAGTTGAGAGGCAGGGATTGGGGATTTATAAAGATATCTAGACCACAGCATCTGGATGCTCTGTAAATTAGATTAGACTAAAACACATCATGACAAACATAGAACAAGAAAAGAGAAAGGAAAGGGAGGGAAGGAATAAGAAAAAAAGGAGGAAAAACAGGCAAGGGAGAGAAAAACCCTGCTCAACCTTTCACTGACTTTAGAGAAATCAGATTTCACCCGGATAAAAAGCAAACAAACAGTAAGTTGGTAAATGAGAGGCAGCAGGGACTGCCTGGAATATGTTGCCTGAACTTCTCTCTCACACCTCCACACGGTCACCTTGTGTCACCACCCAAGGCTGGTGCAGCAGCTCCCTTTTCCTGCTACAGACAGAGGGCTCCAGGCTCCAGGGCTGACAAGCTGGTTCTTTTCATGAATCACTTTGAAACTCCTGCCCAGCTTCCCCAGACCTTGGATAAACTGGAGAATGAAGCAGCAAAGAGCCTGGCATTCCCAGTGTGGGAGAGGAAGGGGTGAGTTACAGTCCACCTTGTGTTTACATTATTACACCACTAATTCTTAGCATCATAAAAATTATATTTAAAATTTACACAAACGGTGCCGGGGAACGTTATTATGTTATAAAGTGGAATCAGGTCAATGCCTTGTAGGCAGGATTCCAAGCTCCATAAATTTCTGGATACACTTCTCCCAAATTTACATCGGCACCAGCAGTAATCAAACCAGCTACAAAAAAAAAAAAATAAAGCTCACCCGGTCAAAGAATTTTTTAATGCACCATATATTTTATCTGCACTTCCTAAGTTTACAGTGTTGTTAGTTTGATTGATGGTATGCTTATTTATTGGCACAGCAGAAGTAATAATACATGAGGA
Organism: Neodrepanis coruscans; assembly: GCA_013400695.1. Taxonomy (NCBI): domain Eukaryota; kingdom Metazoa; phylum Chordata; class Aves; order Passeriformes; family Philepittidae; genus Neodrepanis; species Neodrepanis coruscans. The sequence continues at coordinate 6,942 of VYZS01089808.1, read as the reverse complement.
AAATGCTCAGAACTTTAAAGGCAGCTGACGAGGAGAAAGCAACAGGATTTATGGGAAGTTTAAACATCCACAGAGACAACAAAGGAATAATTGAGTCCTTGCGTCTCTGTCACTTCTGGTGGCTCCTTTCTGGTTAAGAGTCTCCCAAGCACTCAGGAGCAAATTCCAGCTCTCTTTTGTCAGATATGGCAAGGGATTCTGGGGCCTGGGAAAAGGTGGTTGGTCTGGACACTGGTGCTCAGTGTAGGGAAGAGATTTGGCTCCTTTTAAGTTCTTTGCACTCTGGTAGCTACACCCTTCAGAGGTGGCTTGCATAGATGAGTGTACAGATATTACAGCTGGAGGAAGGGAGACCAGCAGATCATAGAATCACAGAATTATTTAGGTTGGAAGAGACTTTCAAGATCATCAAGTTCAACCTGTGGCCATTCCCCAACTCATCACCCAGCCCAGAGCACTGAGTGCCTGGGACAGTTTTTCCTTGGACACCTCCAGGGATGGGGTCTCCATCACCTCCTTGGGCAGCCTCTTTCCAGTTCCTGACAACCCTTTCAGTGAAGAAATTCTTCCTGATGTCCAACCTGAACCTTCCCTGGCACAGTTTGAGTCTGTGTCGTCTCACCCTGCCACTTGCCTGGGAGATAATGTTAACCCCCAGTTCCTGGGGCAGGTACATCTTCCACTATCCCAGACTGTTCCAAGCTCCATCCAACACTTCCAGGGATGGGGCAGCCACAGCTTTCTGGCAAACTGTGCCAAGGCCTCCCCAGTGATTAACAGCAGATCATTAGCTCAGCTGCCAGAGCCTCTTGGGTTCCTGCCTTTGGTGTTGTGAAGGCTGGAGAGCAACAGAGATGCTGATCACCAGAGAGTGGGTACTCGTAAAGCAGGATCTAAATGAAGATAACCAGCCTCCTCTCCCATGGCTCACTGCTGAATCCTGTTGGCTGGGAGCAAAGTCACTGCCTCAAGGCCATGCAGATAGTGCTGGGAAATGACCCAGGTCTGTTGAGAGCTTGATCCCAACCCAGGACTATTCTGCCTCTGAAGTCAGTCCACACATCTCTGCTGATGAACATTAATGATTTTGTCCTCCTTTAGTTCTTTATTAACAGAGTCTTTCTCAGCTGGTCCATTATTTCATGAGGATCAAGGTCAGGCTGCCATAATTATCCAAGCTCCACATTTATCCTTTTTAAATAGAGACACAACATTAGCTTTCTTTCAGCCCTTTGCTGCTTTGACACACTCTCAGAAGGAAAAGTAATGATCCAGAGAGCAGGAGCCTTCTGGTCACTGGATGAGGGGAGTGGACTAGTGACAAAAATAGTGGATGGTTTTGTTATGAAGTCCATCTGCTCAGGGCTACTGGAAACACGTGAACAGTCTCAGTTCTGGTGTTTCCTGAGTTTGGAAATCATGAGAAATATGAACATGTGCACTGAAGAAGGTGGTGTACGTGCAAGAGACAAGATAACTGTGCATTTACTTGGACAAAGTCTGTCATTTTTTAAAGGAAAGCCCTGGTAAAGTAAGGCAGTCCTTCTGAATAACACACATGGGAAAACTGGATTGTGCAAAACTGTGAAAAGAGCAGAGGCAGCTTATAAAGCAGTAATTAATTTCTTCCATAATTACATCAATCTGTATCCTTCATAGCCAGCCTTCTGTCTTTCTACAAGGACTTCCATCTGAAGTTCACAATAACTTTCATTTATACCATCCCTGCCCATGGTAGAGGAGTTGGAACTAGATGATCCTTTTAACTCAAATCATTTCATGATTCTATGATATAAAATAACTGCACTCTCTGCACGGCACCCCAGCAGCTCAGTGAAGCTGAAAACTTCAACAACCCCTTACTGCTCATCCATGTAGGTACCAATGCCATTGACATGTCACTCCTCAACAAAGTGCCAAGAAATGGTTTTGCATGTGTAAGGGATGTTATCTAAGACTTTCTCAGAAGTGAAAAGCCTTCCCATGGCCACACTCTCACATGAGGATTTCTGATGTCTAACAAGGGTTGAATCCAAGCTGTAGTGCTTTCTTCCTAAGACAGGATTGAAAGTTTCTTTCTCCTCTAAAGCTGAACATTTTTACAAAGTTAGTGGCAACTTGGTACCTCTGAGAGCTCCAGACTTTGGCCCAGGTGGGCCAAGAATGGCCAGTGAGTTCAGAAATGAAGAGATGGAGGAACAGATGGGCCAGAGGTTGCACACAGGCCATATTGATGCAAACCTACTTCTTTCAGAATCCAGGATGGAAGCCCAGAGTCATCATGCTTTGGCTTCCACAGTGGGAAGGTCAGGACCGTGATATCATGGCTCTTGTCATCCTCCCCCTCACCAAGATCCATGACAGCATGAGATAACACCCAAGCCAAAGCAAATGGATTCATGCTCAAAGACAAGTCAAGGAAGAAGGGTCTGGATTCAGCCTCCTGGAGATGCCCCAAGAAAGGCATGAGACACATTCCAGCCTCCCCCCTTATCTGCAGCTTCAACATCCTGAGAATGTTTCTCCTTGGCCACATCCCAAAAGTTCACATGTCCCAAAGCAGTGAATGCAGCTGATGCTACAATGGAGAAAAGCAAAATCTTTTGGCTTTAGAGCCAAGACATCACCCTGGACTAAGTCTGAATGGCGAATTGTCTTTCCTCTCTCAGACTGCAGGATGTCAGACAGATCCAAGCAGGCCTAACAGATGCCCAGAGAGCCAGAAAAACCTGTAGCCACTTGAGGCATTACAATGGCAATGCACTGAGCTAGGCTATCAAAACAACATAAGCTCTTCCCAGTGTTTTTTCAAGGATGCTGTGTTGGCGGGGACAGACAAATATTACCCTGTTGAATGCTGAGATCACTCTGCCCTGTGGGATAAATAATCTTGCTTTACAAAGATGAGCAGCCCAACTGTTATGAAAAACATTTAGCAGGGACACGGTATTGAGTGTCAGATGCTTCTTGCATCTCCGTTCCAACTAATCTCCCTGATTTGCTCCTAGAAATTGCATGAACAGGCCCTTGATTAGTCACTCATAAGGTGGCTGGAGAGGCTAAGCTCTAAGAAAACAAGACATGCATTATGGCAGGATGAACTGCTCTCAGAGAGGTCATTTTCATCATTTCTCAGTACCTGTTGTGATTTGGTTGGAGTTCTCAAAGAGGAGAGACATGATGGAGCTGTCCTGGACAAGAGAGATTTCCTGCACATCCACCACTTGTGTATTAGGAAGAAATTATTTACTGTGAGACTGATGAGGCCCTGGAACAGGTTGCCCAGAGAAGCTGTGGCTGCCCCATCCCTGGAACTGTTCAAGGCCAGGTTGGACAGGGCTTGGGGCAACCTGGGACAGTGGGAGGTGTCCCTGCCCATGACAGAGGGGTTGGAATGAGATGATCTTTAAGGTCCCTTCCAACCCAAACCAGTCCTTGAAGCCATGTAACTCTGCAAAAACTGAAAAAAACTCCCAGGCTTTTCCCCTGTTAGCTGGATGATTGAAGGGTAAATAGGCTCAGAGATGACAAAAGGTACCCAAAATAAAAGAAGCCACTTCACACAGATGTATCTTTTTCTTCACCTCAGTGCGAGTCACTATGACTTGCAAACAACAGCAAATTATCTAATTTGTTTGTACATGCTCAAAGACTTTTTATGAACAGCTCCTACTGTGAGATCACAGCTCCAGGAACTAAGTATTGTACAAGCACCTATTAACTCAAAGTGTTTACCCAAATCAGAAGGTGTGAGGGAATCAGGGGCACAGAAAGGTGAACATGTTCGAATGGACTGAGTCAGAAATGTAACTCTTGTCTGCTGAAATAAAACCTGTGGCTCATCAATGCCCGACATTGACTCAGAGCAGTATTTTCATGTTCTAACAGGACTCCATGACCAAGGGGAAAGCTTTCTGCCCATCCTCCAATATCTGTGTTTCACTTCCTCTCGTTATTATCTGAAGCACCCCCTCTGAAGAGCATCTATCCACTACAAGACACATCTCCTTTTCTGGGAAAAGGCTGTAACAGTGGATGACAGCTGAAATGCCACAGCCTGAAATGCCAAACCACCAGGAGACCTGAGACACAGCTGGATCCAAACCATCAGCTACAGCTTCCTCCCAGATTCCCCCTGCCTCCCCTTGGCCAGGATGCCAACCAGACTGAACTCTACACATGCTTGGAAACACTTCTAAGAGCGAAACAGATGATAAAACACCAACCCCTCACGCTGCTTAAAAGCAGGTGTCACAAAATGTGTGCGTCCCTATGCCAGATCCCATCTGCCTGGGGGGACTGCTGGTCCCCCTGCCTGCTCACAGCCCTTGGAGGCAGCAGGTTGCCTGCAGTAGCCATAGAAACCACACCTCACACCCTCCCCTTGCTGACAGACAGGTGCCAGGATAAGTGAGTGGATAATTGAAAGCCGGGAAGGATTCAGAGCTCTGGTGTTGGCCTCGCTCAGCTGTCATTACAGCCCTGAGACATGAGAGGTGCATTAATTTGAGCAGAGATGGGTTTTCTCTTTTTTTTTTCCCCGTGCTGATGCTTTCAGCAGTTGCTTCTCTAGATGGGTTAAGTGAAGCTGGAAACAGGAGAGGGATGGAAACCGAGCAGTTGCCACAGCAACAGTTGGAGATGCATCACCAGAAGGTTTGTGGATGGGAGGGAACAAGGAGTTGGCCGTGCTCACCTGGTGGCCCAGCATGTCCTCTGCAGCCACCCAGGCCACTGGGGGGCATTTTGGGAGGAGAGGGGCACGGTGCCTTTCTTCTACAGTTTAGAAAGAGGACAAAACAGGATATTTGAGGCAGCCTGGGAACCTGGAGCAAAGTCCTTCCTGAGTGACAACAGGAAGGGGAAGGGCACTGCTGAGTTTACTACAGACAAAGTCCTTGGTGAGGAGACATGGACATTAATACATAGGATAGAACAGAGTAGAGTAGAATAGAGTAGAATAGGGAGAGGAGAGGAGAGGAGAGGAGAGGAGAGGAGAGGAGAGGAGAGGGTATTTTCAGTTCAAAGGGGACCTACAACGACCATCCAGTCCAACTGCCTGAACACTTCAGGGCTGACCAAAAGTTATAACATTATCTTAGATGTCTTCCAGTTCAGGTTGACCTGTCATTATCACTCTCTGCCTTCTTTTTCCTCTTCCTTCTTTCCCATTTCCCAAGAAACCCATTCCCAAGAAGGACAAGCAGCTGGGCAGAGCTAAATCAGTGCCCTCCAGTGAAGAGGCCACTGGTACAACTCTTAGTTCAGCACGAGGCAGAAGCAAACAGTGGGCAAAGCAGTGCTCTGCTCCTCAGCAGCTGCCTGCCAGGATGCAGCTCACGCTATTTTCCATTGCCTTTGACAAATTAGTATTTGAAGCAGTTGTTTCTTTTATGTGGGCTTTGCTGTCATTAGCACGTACAACTCGACATAAAACACTCTGGTGCGAGATCTTTTCTTCTGTTCCCTTTTTAGGCAGCAGATGAAAATCCTTTTAATAAAAAGCTTGTTTGGGGGAGGAAGAAAAACACACGCACACACAAATCGGCTGAGCAGGGAAAAGATGAAAAACTCCTTCAAGGTAATTAAATGATTATGTATCTGTTAAACTCAGTGAATAATAGATTTGTTATCTAGGCTTGTTTTTGGCTTTTGCCATTTTTTCTCCCTCTTTTTCCCCTACACAAAGCTGAAATCCTTGTAAGGCCCAGAACAAGATAGTATTCATCTTAAAGAAAAAAGCATGAAAAAGATTTAATCCTTTATCCCATCAACTCAAGTAGGCTATCCCAGCATCCTTGTACAGAAACACTGATGTGAAAACTACCTCCCTGGATCAGAGGAGATCTTCATGAAGACAAGACTGATGATGCAATCAGTATCGGCTAATAGATATCAAGAGAGACAGGTCATGTTTCTACAACTTCTGTCACACTGGAAACACTCAGATTAATTGTTTTACACCTCCTTGCCTCAGTTTCCCCCCCCCCAACTTGTTAACTGTCTTGTTGACAAGAGAAAATGACTGAGCTCTCTTGCTTGGTGGTTGTGTCAGGTAAGTCAGGGTTGATTTTACAGGCTGTTAATCTCCAATGCAATGGTTTGTGGTCAAACTCTAAGCCTGCACTACAACTTCAGGTATGGTCAGCAATAAATGTCAAAAACATGGCCAAGAATAAAACAGAAACTCAGCCCACTCCTTTCCATCTCTGAGACTAATTCTTTCCACTTTTGCCATCATCTCTCCGAAAAAAACAACAGTAATAACAACAATCCACTTCAATATTAAAATGCCCTTTTTTTCCTCGTGCTTTCCCTTCCTGCCCTTGGTAACGATAACATCAGCTCCCCTTTATAAAGCCAGAAGTCGCTCAGTATATTTCAAGCTTGTGGACCTGGATTTTGAGAACCTGCTGTAAAGGGAAATTACACGCCAAGGTGAAGTATTTCTGCCACAAATCATCCAGAGACATCGTCAACCCTACGTGATTAAGATCAGTGCCATAATCATAAATACTCTTGCTTTATGACCATGCTGAGTTCTTCACTGGAGCAAACATAGGCTTTCCCAAGGCTTCCAGACTGGTTGATCCAGATCTATTATAGGCAGAAAACTGATTTACCTAAAAATGACAGGTAAGAAAATCATATCTCCATGTTGCTAGTGAGGGATGTGCCTTTTCTGTCCTTCCTCCATCTCTGGTTGTTTTGCCAGGCAGTGGTAGGACAGGTGCCCTGTCCCAGTGTGGGACTGGCTGATCACAGCTGCCTAAAATTTAATTCAAAGGCTCCTCTTGGATGGCAGATCACAGGTTATTCAGATACTAAAAGCATGTTGCCTTCTGGACAGGGTGGGTCGTGGCCAAAGCCTTTCCACTGTCCTGCTGGATTTGCCTCAAATTCATCCAACATCCTGAATGAAACATCAGCTCATACTAAAAT
>VYZS01089807.1:68811-104422 GCA_013400695.1 Neodrepanis coruscans | reverse complement strand
GGAGGGATAAATGTGTCCTTGAGGGGTATCTCTGATGTTTCCCACAAATTCTGTCTTGGGCTCTGGCAATTTGCAACCCTCCTACCATGAGCTGAACTTCACACCTTTGCATAAACTTGAAGAAAATTGTAGTTGTTTCGGTGCTGTCTTACACTTTCAACCACCATTGCTCCAAATGGCCCAGGTTCCTCACTATTCCCCTCAAAAAAAGGGCTTTGCTGCCCCATGAACTTAAACACACACAAATAATGACCCAGGGCATTGGGCTCATGTTGGTAACACAATGTTGTGTTGTTTGTCAGACCAGAAAGGTCCATGTTCATTAGCACTGTAGCTAATGAACTGTTTGGGACATCACCAGGACTTCACTGGTTGTTTGCACACACACAGGGCTCTTGTTTGGAGCTGCAGTGACACACAAAAGATCTTTCCAGACAATTACATGGATTGGATACTTTGCATTCAACTGAAACATGTCAGTTCTACAAACAGTTATTTTCCCACAACATGGCTTAGACATACAGTACATTCACACTGTAGTTTCACAACGAAACAGGGTATTACTTTTCAGCGAAAAATAATCTTTCTGTGTGTGCATAAGATTCATTTAACATTTCTTTTACTTAAAAAAAACCCCTAAAACAACCAAAACCCACAGAAAACTACATGGTAGCAGCTTTCTCATTTAGCAGTGATATTTTTCTTTTGTGGTTCAAGAAAATTTCACAGTGGACTTCTGCTGGATTTTGTTGTATACTTAAAAAAAATAATTAAATACTCTGAATAGCCATCTATACTAAAAGTAAGTGTATATTGACAATAAATGACTGTCCAGGCAGTTAATCAGAGAGAATAGATTAGTTTTGCAAGAACTAGAATTAGGAGGAGGAATCAGGTAGGGGCTCTCCAGATCACCTGGAGGCAGAGGATGAGAGTAGGGCAGAGCGTTTTGGAACAGGAGGAGCCAAAGGCAAGGAAAGGGGTGAATACACATGGAACAGTAATGGAATAAGCAAATTCAAGGGGCCAGTCTGGGCAGTACCTCTGTTCTTGATCACAACAGTGTCCCCTGTGTGCAGCTGGAACTCCAAGCTCCAGGACATCAGTCATTGCAAAGCTGAGGTGCTGATTAAAAATCAAGAGGTGATTTCTCTATGATATCATGAGCCCTATGATACATATCATGAGGGCTCATAATATGTGAGCCCTCAAACTGCCTGAAGCAGCCACTGGAGGCTGTGGACCTTAGGTGTGTAGGGTTCTGAAAACACATTTGGCAAAGTCTGAGAAGAAAAATGTCTACTTTTGTGGCGAGCTCTTTTAGAGTGTTTATGTGTATCTGACACATGCAATGCCTTGGAAAGGTCTTTTGTGTGTCACTGCAGCTCCAAACAAGAGCCCTGTGTGTGCAAACAACCACTGAAGTCCTGGTGATGTCCCAAACAATTCATTAGCTGCAGTGCTAATGAACACGGACCTTTTCACCAACATGAGCCCAATGGCCCGGGTTGTTATTTTTGTGTGTATTGAAGTTCATGGGGCAGCAAAGCCCTTTTTTTGAGGGGAATAGTGAGGAACCTGGGCCATTTGGACTAATGGTGGTTGCAAGTACAAGAGAGTTCAGTTGCCTCCTCAGGACCAGATTTGGTTTGTTTTTGTTGTTTCAATTATCTGCTCTAAGAATTTTATGCTCTGCTCACCTCAATAAGCTCTTTTTCACCACATCATTTGTGTGAAGGTGGAGAGGGAAGGTTTTGCCACACCAGTATTATAAACTGTGCCCCAGAAAAAAGTTTTTTTTTTGTTTTTTGACTTGTAGGAAGTTCCCACATTATCTTAAAAATCAATTTCTAATACCTTTTGTGTCTATAAAAATCTTAAAAATTCGATACAATTTATTTTTTCAATTCTTTGGTTTGTTTTATGAGTCTGCCTAATATGTAGCATATAGTGTTTATTTTCTCTCTTATTCAAGGATGGAAAAAAAACCCAGGATAGCAGCTGTTAAGATAAAAAACTTCTATTCTTTAAGGTACATGCATCACAATTATAACACATATCTATTGATCTGTGTTTGCATGTGTTTTGTATTTGTAGTTTATCTATTTTTTTCCAGAGGTAATAGACAAAAAACTTGAATACCTTGGAATAAGGGGTTTTCTCTTCTTTGTACTGCATAAATAGTGACTGGCTTTTGCTGTGTCTTTTCAGTTTTTGCAATTGGGCACATGGTGTGAACTGCAAATCTGCACACAGGTCTTTTACAGCCTTTGAGAGGAGGGCAGTGAGGAGTGGAGGTGGAACACAGACACAGTTCAGCAAAAAGAACAATTTTGTGTGTTGGGACCTTCAGCATGTGGTGCATTTTCAGTGTCCAGAAAATTGTTTGGGAGACAGTGCAGGAAGGAATAGTGCTAAGAATAATGTGTGGTGCAAACTGGAATAGTATCATTTTGACCTCAGTGCAAGTGGAACCAGGGCCAGGAATGAAGACCTCGATTCCTCTGGGTTTGGTTGAAGTTTTGCCATTTACTTCAGTGGTGATGAGGTTTCAGCCTGGGGGTCATAATTCAGGCAGCTAAATCAGAGGACAGATTGAACACCACCACCCTTAATTACTCTGCTGGAGCCCATGTGCTGTATGATGAGTGTTTTACTGAAGCACATTGAAAACCTTCATCCCAGCTCTCCATCTCTCTGTGTAAATAGCTGTATTTGGATTACTGACCTTCTTAGCAGGACTCAGTGTTTTCCCCAAATTATACTGAAACATCTGTCACTTTGTTATATTGCAAACTCTCCTGCAGCTGTGTTTATTAGGGCTCTGCTATGTAACTGCTTTAGCTAATGACATTATGATTACATTGCTGTGTTCTTCAGAAGAACAGGAATAAGTTGCCCTTCAGTGTTTCAGATTTCAGTGGCAGTCTTTTAGCTGGAGCAATGGTATGGAATGGTACTTGTGTTGGGGAAATTTAAACAATTGTCTGATTATAAATATTTACAAGAGATAGGTCTCAGCAGTAACTTGAAATATCTAAAAACAAACTGTTAAAACTACAGAAAGCTGTGACACTCCTTTCGCTGTTGAGATTTGCTCAACCATTCAAGGTGCTGTTGTAATAGGAAAACATAATTTCTTTAATGATTGATAAGTAAACATGGTTAGTTGTTCTGCAAGAAAAAATTATGTACTTATCTCTTAAAAAAAGAATATTCTCCTTGCAGCACTAAAGCATTTGCCTACTGTATTTTGTTATAGCACATACCTTTATTTTAGAATTATTAGAAAGAGAATGACTCTTGCATCTCAGAGTCACCACTAAGGGCTGCGTTTTTGTGATTTCACTGCCTGATTTTGGGAACAGTCTGCTCTTCCCCATTTCTCTAAATCATTAATTTGGCCACAGAGAAGAGAATAGGTGGCTAATTTGAGGCAGGATGGCAAAACCNTAATGACATTATGATTACATTGCTGTGTTCTTCAGAAGAACAGGAATAAGTTGCCCTTCAGTGTTTCAGATTTCAGTGGCAGTCTTTTAGCTGGAGCAATGGTATGGAATGGTACTTGTGTTGGGGAAATTTAAACAATTGTCTGATTATAAATATTTACAAGAGATAGGTCTCAGCAGTAACTTGAAATATCTAAAAACAAACTGTTAAAACTACAGAAAGCTGTGACACTCCTTTCGCTGTTGAGATTTGCTCAACCATTCAAGGTGCTGTTGTAATAGGAAAACATAATTTCTTTAATGATTGATAAGTAAACATGGTTAGTTGTTCTGCAAGAAAAAATTATGTACTTATCTCTTAAAAAAAGAATATTCTCCTTGCAGCACTAAAGCATTTGCCTACTGTATTTTGTTATAGCACATACCTTTATTTTAGAATTATTAGAAAGAGAATGACTCTTGCATCTCAGAGTCACCACTAAGGGCTGCGTTTTTGTGATTTCACTGCCTGATTTTGGGAACAGTCTGCTCTTCCCCATTTCTCTAAATCATTAATTTGGCCACAGAGAAGAGAATAGGTGGCTAATTTGAGGCAGGATGGCAAAACCAGACCCACAAGATGTGGCTGCCTGCCAGGCCCACATGCTGTCCTTTGTTTGTACAAAAATTACTTTATAAATCTGTTCATACTTAACTTTATTCTGCAGTTTTTGAAAGACAGGTGTAACTTTTGTTCGCAGAGCCAACAGTGTTCTGTTGTAAAGAAAAAGAGTGGGAGGGGAACAGCAATCATCCTTGTCTGAGTCTAAAGTAGTTTTCATGCTTATTGATTGCACTTTGAGTTCCTCTGAGGTGGAAGATGAGGAGCTGTCACTGTAGCTAGAATTTTGTTGAACACCCCTCTTATTTTTCTCCCTCACATCATTCAGGTTCCTGCAGCAGGCGAGTAAATTCATTGATTTTTATGCCACCTTTTTTATTTTTAACTACATGGGAATAAAACCTGTAATGCTACAAGACAGTGTGTTTACCCAGTTATGTTCAAAATGTGACTTTTGAAACTTCTTCCTTCAGTTACCAAAAGAACTTCTGCATGGTTGTGTCTTGGGGCAAGATAATTCTAAGGGCTTGACAGGGATTGCTCTGTGGCTTTCTCTTTCCTCTTTAAGAAATCTGAATGAGCTTGTATTTCTGACACCACATCAGGCAGCAGGATGGCAATCTCCATAATTACTACAACTCCTGCAGCAGAAGCACTATCCCATTTTTATGCAACAGAGAAGTTAATTAATATTTTACCTTAGAGAACTTACAGAAGATGTGTCAGAAACAGGAGTGTAAGAATGAAAGTAAAAAAAGTAGAAGTCTGGGAAGGGTTTCCTTGGATGCTTCTCTTCAATTTTCTGTTGAAATTATTTTGAATAGGAAAAGTAGTTTCAAAAGACCTGAAAAACCCTCATTATTTACTAAATCTCCTCCCTCTCTCTCCCCTCCACCCCATGCAATTGAGAAGGTGGTTTAGGAAATCAAACGATTCATTGACCAACAGGGAAATGTTGCATTAAAGCTTTGCTGGTCTGTAGCACTGTGGGGACTCAGAGAAGGTGCTGCCTCCCACCTTCCCTTGCATGTCCTGGAGCTTCTGCCCATCCCAGAATTACCCCTGGGGTGGGGAGCACACAGCCCCTGACAGCCCCTTTTGGGCACCCATGGGTTGGGTGGGACAGGCTTCAGACAAGGTGGGTTTTGGTTGGTCCATTATAGTTGGGTGAATCAACACAAGGTGCTTTGATTTTGTGTTTCTAGACAATTCTCGACAGGATAAAACATTAGAATTTCCTGTAGGGTAGAGAAATGTGTTGGTTTTTTCTCCCTGTGACTGCACCCCTCTCCTCCCTTGCCCATCTCATGTAGATCAAAGCAGAAGAAGTAAGTAGTATTTTTTGTTCTTATTAGAAATACCTTCAAGAAAAGATGACTTAAGGAATATTATGTCTGTTCCTGCAGAAAAAAAAATGTTTTCAGTAAGAAACTGATTGAGCCTTTTGACTGACCTGAAAGCTGTAGCTAATTTCCTGCTGTATTTTTACATTATGCCTTGTATGCCTTCTAGAGCAGAAAATGATGTTCTTTATGGTTTTCATAGCACAGGCAATGCCTCTTGTTATCAGCAGCAAAACTGGATAGCTTTTCCATCCTTACACAAAGTTCCTGGGCCTTTGAAAAGGGTAATATTCATGTGGGCTACAAAGCTCCAAAAAAATGAGAGGATTTTGAAGAGAGAAATTGAATTTCTGGCATAGTCTTCCCACAGTACATTCCAGTGAGTTAAGGACAAAGAAACAACAGAAAGTGTCTGTATTTAGATGCAGCTCTTGGTGATAAACTGCTTCTCAGGTATTTTAATGGAAACTGATGGCTTGAAGATTTAGTGTTTTTTTCTGTGTTTATATTAAAAAAAACAGGATTAAGTTTGGTTCGAATTAGAAGAAAAAAGAGGCAATACACTTTGTTTGAAAGGAAAAGGAATTTCAGTTAAAAATGGGAATTTTATGTGCAAGTAGAAACAAGAAATGTGAAGAAAATTGAATTTCGATGTTTGACATATGGATCAGTCTTTGATCATTCAGGTTTAACTATTTCATTACATAAATAACATGAATATTTAATAGAGTTTGGTGAAAATATAGTTTGGCAAAACTCCAGTAGAAGGGCAGAGATCATACATTCTGAAACTGATTGGAAATACTAAAAGAAAGTGCAATAACCTCCCCCCAGATAATTCTCTTTCTGTCCAAGCTGGTTTGGTCACTCTGCTTTATTTGCTGTTCTGCATTTGTCAGCATTTTGTTATGAAAAGAGTTTTGAAACAAATGTAGTAGAAACCAGAGCTTCACTAAAAAGTTTCTTTGATTTTATGTCAAGTTCAAGACCTAATGTGCTGCACATTTCTGTCAAACTATCAAGAAATCAGTAAACTTGGCCTTTTTTCCTGCTGCACCTCTCAGACCAGGGCTTCATAGGATCTATTGTGGAATAACAATGGGGAGGCTTTCCTGCTCAAAAATGATGTCCCTCAGGAGCTCAAAATCTCTTTATTTATTCAGGTTAGCTTGAGAAAGCTATTGCTGCTGGGGATGTGTATTGACACAGAAAGCAGAATTTGAGGTTGCATAAGAAAGAGGAACATAAAATATTCTCTTTGTGTAAAATGAACAGAAAATCCTATTGTTCTGCCTACAATTTGGTCTCTTCTGGGAGAGTGAAAGTGATGTCTGTACTTCTCTGCGCCCCCACTTTCTCCACCCTTCTGTAACTCTGTCTTCTCCAAAATGGTGATGCCAACTCACAGTCTCTTCTGATTCCCACTGTCACCTGTGCCTTGCAGGGAGGTGACACCACCATGTCCCTGCTTGGAAAATCCTGCAATCCCACGTCAGTTTACAGCAGGATTGGGCTTTGTTGGTGCCCAGAGTGTGCAGGACACCTGTGTGAGAGCAAAGTGGCTGGGGAGAGGCAACAGGGCTCTGGTCACTGAGCCTCAGACACCTCAGAACACCTGAAACTCTTGAAATCCAGCCCTGATTTGCCCTAGGCAGCTTTGCTGTGGAGCTGCACAGGTAGGTGCTGCAGGAAAGTATTGCAGAAAGTCTGTACAAGAAAATGGCATGAAATAATACCAGTTAAATGCTATTATCTAAATGTATGCAATATGAAATGCTCTGATGAGCTGCACTGCTTAGAGATTCAAATCATCCTTCATCCTGAGCCTGGTCTCAGATGATCTCACTGGGGACAAATGCTGATGCCACCCAGGAGTTCTGGAACCTCCAGAAATCTCTCAGTTACCAGAAAGAGATTGGGATCAACTAACACTGTGCCAGAATGTGCTGATCAGATGGAAAGGAAACTCATCCCTAACATGGGTAAAGAGGTTCTTCAACTTTTCTGTCGTTAATCCTTCTGTAAAGACACCGTGCAAAAAAAATGGTTGATGAAAGTCACCCATCAGTAAATGGGTTTTTGAAAGTATTTCAATGATGCAGCTGGGGAAGGGGCTGGAGCAGCAGGAGGGGCTGAGGGAGCTGGGGGGGCTCATCCTGGAGCAAAGGAGGCTCAGGGGGCCCCTGGAATTCTCTGCAATCCCTGCCAGGAGGGAGGGGTGGAGGGATTTCCAAGCCCTGTGGTTGTGGAAATGGGGACATGGGACAGTGGTGGCCTTGGTAATCTTGGTTTAAGATTTGGACTTGATGGTCTCAGGGGGATTTTGTGACCTGAATGATTCCATGATTCTGTGATTCTGTATTTCCTTTTGGTGTATCTGCTTTGAGCCCCTTTCACCTCTCACACTCACGGATTCAGCCAAGAGGATCTTGGTGTTTGAATGGGCAGAAGGTCCTGCCAGTGAATGTGAACAGCAGTCCAGGAAAATGTGTTTAATGAGTGGGAAATAGATTGTGTTTTATACCTTAAATAACTTCCTGCTACTGTCCTGTACAAATTTTGCTGTTGGATTAATAATGGTGGGATGACAAGGATCGTTAAAACCAGAGCATTCACAACCAATTAGCAGGGAACAAAAATCCGGCCATTCTCTAAAATCCTATTGAGTAATTGTTGAACTACTTCTAAAGGCAACTTAAACATGTGCTTTGCTATATACATGACACTAATTTGGGTGAAAGATCAGGTATAGTGTCTGTGTGTTTAAGGGACTTCACGTTGCATGAACTTCAAAGTCCTGTTACTAATCTGTTGAGCGTAGCACAGTTAATTTAATTTGAGACATATTAGGAAAAGTCTGAAAGAAAAATGTGTAGTGTAGTTCCAGTTGGGTAAATTGCTGAAAACTAAGTATATGCTTAAATGGGTCTTTAACAGCAAATATTATAAAATGTGCCTTCTATCTGTAATGCTGTTGATTTTATAGCCTGAAAGTAATTTTTGTTTTACACAAACTGTGAACATACTTCAGCAATCTCCAGCCAAATTTTGAAAAATGATTTTCAGCTCACCTAGTGTAGTAAAATTCAGCCCTAACCCTTGGTGCAAAGTGTTGGTGGGTGTGACACTCCTGTCACTGTTGGACTTTGTTTATGTGTGTAGGGTGGGTTAGTTGGTTGGGGTATTTCCAGTTTCCCTAGACGGGTGAGCACCACTTTTCTTCTCACAGTCTTTAGGGATGAGGCTGGGAAATGTAATTTTAATGCAGTTGTTTCTGTGTGAGTTATGGTCAGAGAGCACTGTGCTCAGCTCTGTGCACTTCAGGGACTTCTGCAATGCCTTTCCCTGTCCTCCTGAGTTTGGTCCAGCTGGGCAGAGCTCCCAGCACTCCTTTTGGTGGAGGGTGGGTAAGAGGAAGGTAGAGGTCCAGGCTCCTGGTGTTGCAATAACCTTGTCTCGTTTAAAACCAAATTCTATCGCTTTTCTTGCCAATTTTTATTTTTTGTTTGTTTTACAAGGCTCCAACTCCTTAGGCCTACTTGACTACAGAGCATGGTGGCACCAAGCATGGCTGTCAGAGAGCATGGTGGCACCAAAAAGACATTTTTCCCTGTTGTAAAATCATTCAGGTTTCATGAAAACATGGTATGTGGCTCTTTGCAGTGGTCTTTATCTTCCCTCAGAGCCCTGGCAGTCTGTGGTGCTGCTCTGTGACTGCCTGAGCCTTGTCCTTCATCTCACAGATTACTGCAGTTCCTTCAAATTTCCAGTGGTTGCTTTTTTTCTGGAAGTGTTTATATATAGAAATTATCATATGTAACAGAGATGTAACAAGGTCTAGGATGTTCTGACTTCTTATTTTTGCTTCCCTATTGTGTGTTGGCTCACTTCAGGGAGAGAAGCTCTGTTTATAGCAATCTGGAGTTGAACTCTTTTCGGCAGATCTATATTTGGGCATCTTTGCACATATCCTTGTGTCTAAAATGGGCTCCATAATTCTTACCTTGTAGAGAAGTTCAAAGATTAGTTACTGTTTGTAAAAAGCTTTAAAAATGTCAAACCCTGTGTTTGCATATTTTCAGAATATAATTAGGAAGCCAGCCAATCAATCTACTTCCTGGAAATTAATACTTCAAAATTATTTGCTCTGTAAAAGTTCTTTATAACCATGATTTAGGGTAGGTATAGAATTTCTCTCTCTCTCTCTTTTTTATTTTTTTTTTCATTTTTGAATTTTTGTGCATGTGTGATGGTATTTACTGAGGAACCCAGGCTCCAGTCTTGCATTGCACACTATGAATGCAACCTTTAAAATCAGCTTCTTTATGTAATTTCATTATTTACCTATTCATTCCTTCTTTAAAATGAAGCTACTTGTTTCCAGCAGTGAGAGTAATTTAATTCCCGGAACAATTGAACTTGGGCTCAGGAGGGTTTTCCATGTTGGGATTGATGAAGGAGGGTTTGTTTCTCACCTTGGTCTTGTATATTTTGCACAGGAGTTCTCTAGAGAGAGTTCCCTGGTCCATATTTCATCAGTAATCAGAATAGAAGGTTGTAAATGTTCTGTCTGGCCTTTAAAGTCTGATCTTTTAATTAAAATGCAGGGATGTCTTTTTCAGGGCAAACCAAGTGCTGAGGTAATTTGTAGCTGAATTGATGGGGGGTTGCTGCACCACTGCTGGGTTTCAGGGAGGGCTGGGTAGCAGGTGCTCTGGCTGCTGTTTGGACATGGAGGGCTGTCAGCACATGGAGAAAGGTCAGGGTTGTGAAGAACACTGAATGAATCAGACAAGGTAAAAACAAAGAGCAGAACACAGGAAGTTTGAGTCCTGAAAAATATACAGCACTGCCACTGTTGTCAGCACTCCCTGTGGTCTCTCTCTGTTTGTTTCCCCCATTGTCTGTCCTTCATCACTTTGAACATCACATTTTTCTACTAATACATCTGCACTGTGCTTAGTCCTGTGGCAGGGCTGCAGCCCTGATTCTCTTTAGCTGTGCCATGCTTGAGGAGGGGCCAGAGCTTGGACTGACTTGGCTGTTCTCTCACCCCAAAACGGGGTTAGAGACAAGAAATGAGGGGCTGTAACCCCAGACCTACATGCTGGATTGGGTCATCAAGAGGGATAATGGATAAACACTTCAGTGTTGCTTTTCCACTGCAGACATTTCATTACAGGAGGTCGTGGTCCCAACAAGTTCCTGTTGAACTCTCCACCTACAGGTCAAACATGTACCTTGAAAGTGTCTCAAAATACAACTAAAACTCATTCTTTTCGAGGAGGGGATTTTTCCTTTCACAGCACAAGGAACATGTGATAAAGAAACTGAAGACTGGAAGGGATCTGAGGCAACGAGTGGCAGATAAAATTTGTGTGTTTTATTGAGAATTGTGAGCTGCAGACCTGGGGGCTGTGTCCTTTTCCCAGTGCTTGGGAAGATCAAAACCCTAGGAATGAGACTGGGGGTGGTGGGCACAGGGATACCTGTGTGCACTGTTAAGCATTTGGAGGAATTTTAGGTGAGATTGACTTGTCTGTGGTTTACAGAAAACACTTTTCAGGAATTCAGTCTGTAGGAGGTACCTGCAGGGTACAGCATCAGTCACCTGAGGGAATGAGATGCAGAGATGTATCAGTGCCAGAGTCCCGGGAGACCCCAATTCACGTGGGAAGGGAGGCTGAGGATGTGCAGGAAGGCAGCAGTTCTGGGAACACGGTGCATGTTTGCTGAGGAATAAACTGGCATCGCCTTTCAGATCCCTAGAAAAGCAAGTGGCTTGTGGTTTCTGTCAGGAAATTCCCACTGGACAGTGTCAAATGCACTTTGAGATGATGGTACCCGTGTTCAGTTTATTGTAAGTGAACAATTTAGCCTCACTGACTGTGCTGTATCCTTTCCTGTAGGGCTTTACTCCACGAAATTTCCTTTTATGTGGCAGAATTTTCCCCTGTTGATAAAGTGCTGCTGAAGTAGAAATGGTCTGCATTGGAAGTGGAGCAGATGGGGCCATATTAGGCTGATTCTCTCATCCATGAAAACAAATGCTATAACCATTGTAATTTGGTGTAATTTCAATGCAAGTCAGCACAGCTGCAGGAGAATTTAGGTCTTCAGTGACCTTTGTATATTCCTTGATTTCTGTTCTGCAGGCAGGTTGGGTATGGTATTTTTTAGTTGACACAGTAAGGTTTATAGAACAGGGCACATTTAGTGTAATGTCCCTAATTCAAACCTGGTGATTGTATATTTAAATATAATTACCTCAGAATGCTGCTGTTCTTGGCCCAGGCAATATTTGCAGGAGGGCGATTCAGTGTCAGATGTCACAATAGATTTTATGGAGCAGGTTGTAACTTAATTAATCCAATATTTGTTAAAGAGAAAATACATCAAGGCATCTCATTTGTCATCCAATATAAGGTAATCCATACTTGTCCATTTTGAAACTAAACCCAGAGCAGAGACTACAGCCCATCTCTGAATCTCCTCAACGTGGGACACAGAGATCCAAATCAATGCCTTCTAATGATTTGATAAAACAGATAAAACCCCTATTCTCATTTACCTGCAGAGGTTTTCTCTCTGTGGTTCTGTTCATTACCAGATTTCTACCTACCAGGGGTGATGAAGTAACATGATTAAAAAAACCCCTTAATCCCAAGGTGTCAACAGAAAGAAACACAGAACCTGAAATACTCCAGTGGCTCTCTTCCAGTTTTGCAAATTAACACTTTATTTTTTTAGAGAATCAAAATCAAACCCAAAATAAGCAAAAAGCCCCCCGACAATTAGTAAGAGCCAGCACTTCATGAAAGTATTTTGTTTATAATAAAGTGCGAAGCAGTTTGAAGGATTTAAAAGACTCACATACCATAAAGGAAAGTTTTAATTAGCTCCTGCAAGGCTTTATTTGGGCAGACTGAAGGTCCAGCTTGTCTAATAACCTGTCTTGCACTGTGGCCACAGTGAGATGCTGAGGAAGGCATTTAGGTGCATGTTTTACTTTTTCCTCTCCTCTGAGATGACTTTGAGTTACTTTCAGCTTCAGGACTGTTTGAATTGTGAGTGTGTGAGTTCTGTGTGTTCAGTAGCCCAGACAGTCTGTGAAGTGAACTCTCTCCCTGCAGCCCATTGTCACTGCACTTGCCACTTGCTTTGTCAAGGAGTGACACCACTGAACTGCCAGTTCCATGAAGAACCACTTTCTTCTGTTTGATTTGGAGCTGGTTTCTGTGATGTTTGTGTAAAAGATTTTTTTTTAAAAATTGGATGAGAGATAGACCTGTAGAACCCTGTGCATGCATTGCATCCCTAAAGTTGTTCCTGTCACAGCATCATAGAACAGTTTCATTGAAAGGGACATTTTAAAGGTTACTGAGTCCAGCTCTCTCTGCAATGAGCTGGGACATCTCCAACTGGGTCAGGCTGCTCAGAGCTCTATACAGCCTGACCTTGGATGTCCCCAGGGACAGGGCTTCCACCACCTGTCTGGGCAGTCTGTCCCAGGTCCTCACTACCCTCATTGTAAAAAAATTCTCTTTTATAATCAATCTAAATTAGTTATAAAATGACTAGTGGTTCCAGTTTGAAACCATCCCCTCTTGTCCTTTCTGTGTGCTGAAGAGCCTCAGAACACATGCAAGCCTTCCATTCCACTTCTGTCTTTTCCTGAACCTTTCCCAGTTTATATTGCCCTTTCCATCATGGGAGGTCCAAAACCACTCACAGTATTCAAGATGTTTCATAGCATAACAGTCTTGTCCACTTTGTTTCATTTGTCTCCCAATCATCCTTTGTTCTGGTTTGTTTTTTTTGGCGTCTGCAGAGCAATGGGATTGTGTTTTCATGGAACTGAATCCAGGATCTTGCTCCTGAGTGGCAGCACCAAGGACAGAGCCCATCTTCCCACGTGTGAGGCTGGGAATGTTTTTCCTCACGTGTGTCACTTTACATCTGCACACAATTAATTTAATTAATTGCCATCTTGCTGCCCGGTGACTTGGGCGTGTGGAGTCTGTAGCTGTTCATAGTAGATTCTCATCATTCCCATCCTGAATGATTAACAAACTCTGTCATCACTGGTAATGCCTCTCCCAGCCCTCAACACTTCCCTGAGGAACCACTTTGATGAGCTTGTTGCTCTGTAAGATCTGGCAGATGGTCCCATATTCCAGCTCTGTTTCTTAAGTTGTGATCAGATTGGGTTTTAATTTTTTTTGGTTTTTCTTTNGAACACATCTGAAAACTCCCTGAGTTAATGTGTCCTTGAGCAGCACCAGAAGCTTTGGTTTAGATTTTGCTGCTTCTCCTCCTGTGATTATTGAGTTTTCAGTTGCTGCAGTGACTCTTCTCTTTTGCCCAGCAATTTGCTAACACTTAAGATTGCACACAGCCTTCCAGATTCTGAAATGAAAATGTCCTTGCAAGTCAGGTAAAAGAAATATTTTTATCTTGTCATCTTAGATTTTAATTATTCACCCTTGCCACCTTTTTCAGCATCAAAGGTTTGTAACAGGCCTTTGTAAACACCAGGTGAATGCAGAAATGATTAAGCTTCCTCATGCCTTGAACTGAAGACAGACTTTTGTTAAGGCTTTTATTTCTGTTTAGTAACAATCTTGGTGCTTCACCATTGCTTTGCATCTGTACTTTTCATTTTTACCAATACTGACGCCTGGAATTTTCTTTTTAGCTTACCCTCAAAGGACTGGATTGAATGATTAAACCAAGGCTGTACAATAAATCTCTGAAAAATCAGGAAATGGCATCTGGCGAGGTCATGGCACAATTAAGTTGTAAAAATGGCAGTTTTATAGTACATTATTATAGATTTGTTTTATGTTTAGTAAGAAAAGTTTAGGGAAGAGCAGTTCACAGGCAAGTAGCCATTACCATGTTATAATCAACACAACACAACACAATTTCATTGTCACCTTGGTGCTGTTTGAAGCACAATTTACCTGTTGATACCCTGTGCTGATGGAAGGGTAAGATAACAAAACCCATTGCTGACACAGGTTGAGCTGTTTTTTTCCATATGAGCTTTTCCAGCTGGACATTCAAAACTGGCCAAATTCAGGAGGAGCTGCAGTGGAACTGTGGTGTGATTGCTGCCAGGGGAGCAGCTCCACCCTGGGCACCCCTGGATCCTCGTGGTCCTCCACTTGTTTGAAGCATCACCACTAATTTAGAAATGGAAAAGGTACATCAGGTCTGTACAGCTGCTGGGGAATGGAAAGGTTTAACCAAGGGGACACTTGGTAGGAGTTTGGTTGTTTTTTTTAACCAGAAAAATGCTTGTTTTTTCCCCTGGGTAAGCATGGCCCCTTCAGAGCTTTTGCTGTCTTATTTTGAAGACTGCTATTATTTGGGCAGTTTTATGGTGTGAGCTGCTGTCTTGGGGATCCCAGCACCACAATTAATGTGCTCTGGTACAGGCCTTTTTTCATTCAGGGTCTTAGTCGTGCTCCAGTCTTGCCTCTGGAGCAGAAGTGCCCATCATCTCTTTGTTTTCCACCAGAGGAAGACACTCTCATTAGCCCCTGGAAGTTGGAGGGAGTGGTACAGCAATATTTTTGATAAACCCTAATCCCATTTTTCTTTCCTTGCCTGTCAGTCATGCCTTCATACCTATGCAAGGTATTTTAAACTTCCCCTCCGTTTTCCCCCCCAGCTTTAATTTGGAAACCATCAGCCGAAGGTGCTTTTGTTCAGACGAGGAGTTAACATTTCTCTTGTGCTGAATACTGAAAAGACTCCTTAAAACGAAATAACTGAATTTATTTTATAGGAAAATACAGAATGCTTGTCTTATCTCATACAAGTCCAGGGATTTTCAGAATGAACAGTAATAACAGGACTGTCCAGATGAACCACAGGCTTGCCTTGAAACACCAGTGCCTGCCTGCTGTTCCAACAGAGAGAGTGAATGATGATGATGAGGGTAGCTGGTGTAAATTTGTGCTGTGATTCTTAAATATTTACTGTTACCACTCCAGTAAACTAATAGTGTGTTTGCAGAGGGTGTTTTGAACCTGTTCCATACTGCAGGGATGTGGAAGCTGAGCTATTTAGCATTGAATGGCAGTACTAAAATTATACATGTCTCTATATAATTACATATATAGGCCCACTCATATACATCATTTATTGGAGAATGTAATAGTGCACCACAGATACCACCTAATCTTCTTGTGGTAAATTAGTTTTTCAGATGAGCAACACTTATTCAAAAAAGATAATTCGAAGATTACTTAGAGATTCTTTCTAGAGGCATGTTATGTTTTTCTTGCACTTTGCTTGCTCTAGAGTTGACTGCTGAATAAATAAAGTGGTAGTTGATACTGATTCTTGAGGGCAACATGTGTGTTTGAGGAGGTGAAGGATGTGGATGGTTTTTAAAGTAGCTTCTGAAAACAAGCACCTTCTATAATTTAGCTTTAGTTGCCACTGGGTCCAGTTCTTCTGTAGTAGCCCTCTAAGTTTGTTCAAATTTATGCATTTCCCTGGTCTAAGTGTTCAGAGCCTGACTATCACCATAGTAACTGCAAACCTCTAAGTTTAAATTTGCAATGATATCTCTGCAAGTCTTGCTGGAAGGAGGTCTGAGTTATGGCACTGCAAAAGCAGGGAGCACTGTAATATTGTCTCTCCCTTTAACTTGAAGCCCCACACAATGGGATTAAATCCAGTGCTTGTCTGCACTTGTGTCTTTATTCTAATTTTACATGTAACAGCTTTATGAAACGCAAATAACTCGTTACATAATATGGAGTGCTGAACAGTGTGATTGCCTTTAAATACACTTTTTTAAATAGACTATTCCACTCTATAAACAGAGCAAGCACATTTGTGTGTAATCTTGCTGCACTTTTCACTGTGCTGTAGGTTATTTCCAACTGCACTGTATTGTTATAACAATTTTGTCTTTCCCTTCTGTGGAGAATCCTATGAGCCTCATTAAACGTTTGTTTTTTTGTTTTTTGTTTTTTGTTTTATTCAAGGCATTCAGGTTTAAGTGATATACACTATTGAAAAAGCACAGTTTTATAGGACTGTCCTTTTATTTATTTATTAATCCTCATCTGTGCTTTGGAGTTGTTTCATTTCTGAAATTCAGCAGATCAGAGCCTGACCTTCCATTGGTGAAAGCCTGTTAAATGTGAATTCCTTTTCTTATTTGGCCTTGTTCCTGCTGTGTTTGTCTGCAGTCCTGTAGTGCTGGTGGTCTTCTGCACGGAAGGTGCTTTGTACATGTGTAACAATGTTCACCGAATTAACACAGTGCACAAATGAATAGTTTTACCTTCACAGAATGACCACAGAATGGGTTTACCTGAGAAGAAACCAAGTGTATGGGTGTTCTCAGGGGCACAGAGGCTGCTGGGTTTTACAGGTGTGATGTCCCCAGGCAGACACCTCACTGCAAAAGCAGTGCTGGGGCACTGGGGTGCCCTGAACCTGCTCCATGCACACCTGGCTCCTGTCCTGCACATGCAGGAGACAGATACTCCTGAAAGAGCTGAAATAACATTTTTTTAATGTGGAGAAAATTCATTGTCAGTGTTGGCAGTGTCTGTGGCCAATTCCCCATAGGTGGGATCTCACCCCTCCTGCTTCTGTTTGCTCCTGTGTTCCTCCTGCCCTGGGAATGGCTTTGGGTGCTGCAGTGGGTGACACTTGCTGGGTCTCCAGCGCAGTGTTTGGCTCAGGGAGGCTTTGTCAGCTGAGCTGTGGATTTGACAAGGAAAAGAGAGAGTCTGTCAACATCATTTCAGGTTTCACACTGCTGTAAATGTGCTAAAGGCATGAGGGAGCACAGATTATGTAGATTATGCTCCTTACTTGCTGATCTGGGCAGGTTTGGCATTTCCTGTTGGAGAATCTCTGTCTGTCCTTGCTTCCATGCTCACAGCTGGGAGAGGGATTGAGGAGAACTGAGTGGTCTGGTGCAAGAATATTTGCCTAGAAGAGCTCCTGAATGACATCAGGCCCAGTAACCACATATTTTTATGTATAGGCAGGCACATCTCTGGTCCCACTGCTTATGAAGCATCTGGATTATTAATGGGTGCATTTAGGGCACCTTTGGGAACTACAGAGGTGTGTTTAGGTAGACTATTTTCTCACCTATTTTCATCCAAGTTGATGTTTGCTGCCTGGCTGTAAGTTAGTATGCCAGCTATGAAAATTAAGGTTGTAAATAACTATTCTTGTGAAGTGGGATTCAAGTCAGATGGCTGAGAGCTCTCCCCTCCCCACTAGATAATACTGCTGATATTACACTCTGAAAGAAGAAAAGCTTGCCTGACATCCTGTGCTCTGTGGAGCACACCTTGGGCAGTGCCCTTCATGCAAGAAATGCCAGGGAAGAATATGACAATTTCTGTGGGAATGGCATTTTCTTGTGGAAACAAGGAGTTGTTTTAATGACAGTTGTGGGTGAGGCTTTTTGACAGAAGGGCAAAGAAGTTTTGGGAACGTGGTGAATGAGAAGGGTCCTTATAAACTGGAAAGATGAGGGATAAGGTAGAGCCAGTGCACAACCTGCCCTCCTTGGATGGAGGGGGTGGTGGTGGGTCCAGGTTTGGTGCCTAAGGAAAGTTGTAGGTGCAAAAATGCAAGGAAGAGCTACAGACACCCCACTGTAGTTCTGTTGTTGTATTTGATTGTAGGAGATGTGTAGGGAATTGCATTTTGTTTTCTTTTATGTGGAAGCTTAAGAACAGTAACTTTACAGTAAGTATCATGAAAGCTATTACCTTGATACACAGGGGAATATTTCCAGGATAATTTCAACTTCAATATGTGTGTCAAGACTAAAACTTGGAACACATATTCCTTGGGCTGTGGGTTATTGGTTTGATGTTTCTTTTTTCCTTTTTTTTTGTTTTTTTTTTGGTTGTTGTTTTTGTTTTGTTGGTTTGGTTTTAGTTTTATATATCTGTTTCATTTAAGAGGTTCTGAACTGCTTTTCCCCTTGTTCTAATTTGCAGCATTACTTCACTGTCCTCTTTGGCCATGAAGGGCAGAAGCCACTGGAGCTCCGTTGTGAGGATGAAGTTGATGGGGATGAGTGGGTAGAAGCTATTCACCAAGCAAGGTATGAAACCTGATTAGTAATCCTATGATCCATTTTATGGTAAATAAATTCATAATAATTTGGAAATCTGAGTTCATTCTCCAAGCAGAAATAAATGTTACAATGCATTACTTGTGTATTGTTTGCAATTCATGAGTATCTTACAGGGAAAAACACCTTTATCACTCATGTTTATATCATTGTCTTTTATCTTTCATGAGTGATTGTGCTCCAATTGAAATTATTTCAAGAATAATACTATTTTGTTAGAAACAAGCCCTAGGACTAGATGTTAGAGATAAGTGTGTCATATGAATGAAGAAATTCATGATATGTTGAATAATAAATGAATGTTTCTTTAAAAGCAAATGTGAGAAATAAATGCAGGAAAGAGGATGATAAAGTGCAACAAATGAAATTTGGACTTCAAGACTGAAGACCTGAACCACCTGAACCATGGCCTTGTGAAAGGGGATGTGGTAGGACTCCCAGCCACGCAGCAGTGAAAGGTCTTGCCTGAGGAAAGGTCTGTGTGGGCAGTGGTCAAGGTCTGTGGCATTGTCTAAATGAAAATCATCCAAGGGAAGGTTTGTGGAATGGTTTGCAGAGCCCTTTCTCCAGCCTCCCCCCATCCACACTCACCTCAGCTAATCTGCAGTGCCATGGCAACGCACAGGGAGCCAGGCAGCTCCTGAATGGCTCAGGACAAGAGCCATCTAAACAGAACTGATTTCTCTTCCTGTTCATTCAAAATGAGCACAAGCAGCTAGCAGTTTTAAATTTGGAGCTTGTGAAATGAGGCCCTGGAGCCACAGGCTTGGTGTCACCTGGACATCCACCTTTGGGATCTGCATCCTCCTCTTGGTGCTGGTACCTGTCCTCTTCCAGGAGAGCTCCTGCTGGGCTCTGGTGGTAGGTGAACACTTTTAGCTCTGGGTGAGCAGCATGATTTCATGTCTTGAGCAGCTCTGGGGCTGGGAACTCAGCCCCTACCAGGAGAGCATCTCTGCCAGCCAGCAGCCCTGTGCAGCTGAGGAAGGAGGAGAGAGGAGGGAGCCCCACCTTGCCTTTGGATATGTGTCAGTTTGTTTTGTGGAGTGCGACTGGCAGCAGGTGAAGAGATGAGCGTGGCTTTTTGCCTTGTGGCAATGGCTGTGAGGGGGAGCAGGATCCTGAGGTTCCCTCTTTGCAGGATGAGTTTCTACTTGTTACAACCAGTCTGCAACTCCCTGACAGGGGGAGGGAGCTGGATTCAGGCTGGACACCAGGGGGGCTGCCCAGGGAGGGGTGGAGTGCCCAGCCCTGGGGGAGCCCAAGGAATGATGGATGTGGTACTCAGGATGGGGCACAGGGGGCACTCCAGGGGCTGGGAGGGCTTTAACAACCCAAATGATTTGTGGTCTGTGGTTCTTGTCCATTGCCTGATGTAAAAGACATCAGTAAGCAAGAAGGGCTCTGTAACACTGAGTTATATTCTTTCTCCAGGTAGTTTGGTCTGTAAATCTGCCAGACATGAATTTTCAAGCCATAACCCGACAGAAAAACAGGCCAATGTTAAACAACACACAGTTGAAAATACTGAGAAATTAAACTTGTGAAGAAGAAGTTCTTTGTGATGATCAGGGTCAGGGTAGTTGAATTTTGGCTCCACCAGAAAATTATAGCTGCAGCCTTCAGAGGACAACTGGGTCTCTGAGATAACCAAGATCACTCTCTTTATGTCCATCCCTTTTGCTATTTGGCTGTTTCCCCTTTATTAGTGCCCATCTGAAATGACCATCCTAATGAGATCCAAGTGTACACCCCCATGAGGGACATTCTCATGTGTCATTTGAGGGATTTTCTTAATCAAGGTTTTTGCAGAAGTCTCTAAATTTCCTGTGACAATTTTCCAGGGTTGTTGTCTTGTTCTAGTACAGTTTTCTTGAACGAAATATCAACAAGTAGCAGAAAAATTTTGAAAATGTAGTTGCTAGACATGGAGTGCAATACACTACTCTGTTTACCTCATTGTTTTGATGATTTTCTAGTTCACTGGAAGCTACTTTTGTTTGCTCTACATTATGTCTAGCAGAAAAACTTGGAGTTTTGAAATAAATTACTATTTACTGAAGATATATAGAAAAGAAGCTAAAATAGTAGTTTTAGACTGTTGTGCAAGGGCTTTTTTTGGCCAGCTTAATTAAACAGAACTGGGGACTGAATTTTACCTGCATCAGGATGTAGAACTTCCTTGTATTAATCTGTATTTTTGACAAATGGGGTAAGTTTATCAACTCTTTCAGTGTCACTGTTCCTTTGAGCCTGGCCTAAGACATTTCTAACCCTTCTCTCAAGTTTTTGTTTTGAATTGCTGAATGACATTTTATTAAAGTATATATTATTAAAGATATAAGATATTAAATTATATATCTTATATATAATTTAAAATTATAATAAGATAAATTATTAAAGTACCCTTTAAAGGTACTTTTTTGTAGTATCTCAGATGTCTTAGGTAAAAATTTTAGGAGGCATTGAGAAGATTCCCACTACCCTTAAACTGAAAGCAGGCCTTGGAACATCCTCTTCTGTGTGAATACATTTGCATTTGAGAAAGGGAAATACTTAATTGATTTCCAGAGGATCTTACCCCCATGAGTAGCTATGGAAATCCATGCTTTAGCTGAGACAATGTAATTACAGTAGTTGAGGTTTTTTTCTTTTTTTAGATTGACAAATGGAAAATCTAATTTTAATCTGCTTTTCATGATTTTTTTTGCCAAATGCATTTTTGAAGCCATCAAAATTTCTTATTTACTTTACAAGTTATAAACAAAGTGTTGAAAAAAGGATGCTACAATATCAGTACACCCCACTCTGGATAACCAGGTGTTTAACTTAGGTGCCAGTACATAACTAAAGGATTCTCTGCTGTAATGTTGTCCATTGTTTCTGTCCATAGTGCCCTCTCCTCATTTGGGAGAGATTGTTTTGTTTCTGGGCTCAGAATGGGAGATTTGGTGTATTTTAATGGGATCCCATGATCAGTTCTATGTCCATGCTTACTTTTCATCTCTTTCCATTTTACTTGAATGTTCAGTATTTTTGTTTCTCTGTCATATGCAGGGTTGCAGGGTATGGTTTGCTTCTCCTGAGTTACATTTCTGGGCTGGAGGGTTTATTCCTGGCAAATCCCAGTTTCTCTGTCACTGACTGCATCTGGAAGTTCTGATTTTGACTTTGTTCCAGAACTTCTTCTCTTATGAAAAAGCCTGTTTCACCCTCACTGACTGAGGTATACTTTTCACCCTCTCTTACAAATTCTTCTGTTTTGCGGGTTTTTCTTAGTGCCCTTTTTTTTCTTATATGGATGCAGTATTCTTCAAATTTCTTGGCCTTTTCTACTTCAGCTTATTTGGAGGTCTTAAATTTACCAGGTGTGGGAATGAACACCCACAAAAGCATGAACTTAATTGGGGAACTGATTTGAAAAGGGTTTTTTTTCCAGGTTAGTTTTAGTCCATCTCCTTCCTCCAGGTCTGTTCTGCACATCACACAACACACCCATGTCCACTGCATGGGTGATGTGGGAGAGCACAGGTGCCATGAGGGAGAGGAATGGGAGTGCTTCTTTCACTGTTTAAAGGATATGAGGAACTACTGCCCTCCAACTGACAATGAAAAACAAACACAAACACGTAAAAGAAGAGTCTGTCTCTCATATTTGCAGCCCCAGTCCACAGCTGCTTTGCATGCTCAGTCCAGCTGATAACCAGCCCTTGAGTGTTCTGGTCTCCAGCTCTCACAGGCACAGGAAAATCAATTTCCCAGTCAACCACACAACCTCATGGTGTTCCCACTACCTGGGTGGGATCTCCTGTTCCCTGCAGGAGCCAAATCACAGGGTCTCTGTTGATCCAACCTGGACTCAGTGCATCTTCCCAGGGTTGGCAGTGCCTGGGGCTCACACAGCAGCTCACACTCCCCCCTCCCCAGTGTGTGACTGTCACTGCAGACACTCAGGGCCTCTTGGCCCCTTGGTCCCAGCTCCAGTAACTGGCACCTGGAGCTCCGTGGATTCACACATGGAGTCCTCTCATCAAGGATGGGAGCTGGACATGGAGTCTGATAAGAAAACAGGGTGGGTAGTGCTGATGAGGGGCAGATCATGGCCAGACAAGTGTACTGGTCAACCTGCTTCCATGTGGCCCCTGATCCCCTTTTTACCCCTTATCTCTCTCTTTCCCCAAGCTTGCTACTCATCAAACCTCTTTGATTCTTCTGTTTCCTTCCCTTTATTTCCTTCAGGTCCATAACAAACCTTGTATAACCCCAAAATGCTCTTCCCTGTATCCCATAAGAAATTTCACACCCCTGTGGCTGGTATCTCCTCCCAGCCTGAAATGAGTCATGAAGAGCCTTTCCAGTGACTCTGGGGACACCTCTGTGCAGCCTTTCATAAGTGTCCCTTAAAGGGAGCTTAAACAAAAAGGGGGAGAGTGACTTCTGACATGGACAGATAGTGATAGCACAAGGATAAATAGTTTTAAACCAAAAGAGGGGAGATTTAAATTGGATACTAAGAAGAAATTCTTGGTAGGGTGGGGAGGCCCTGGCACAGGGTGCCCAGAGAAGCTGTGGCTGCCCCATCCCTGGGAGTGTCCAAGGACAGGTTGGAGCCACCTGGGACAGTGGGAGGTGTCCCTGCCCAGGGCAGGGGGAGGCACTGGATGAGTTTAAGGTCCCTTCTAACCTAAATCACTCTCTGACTCTACAAACCATGACTGCTTATGCCTGGAAATCTCTCTGTTTTGCATGCTGAGGTAAGCTGCTGTTCTGCTCCAGTTTGTTTGTGAATGAATTCCTCCAGTCATATTTTCCTGGATAGACTGTCAGGACAACTGGGACAGCTGGTTTTAGCATGGGTTGAGAGGGCAGTGTACCCCTCCCCACACTGTGGTCCTGGAGTAACCCAGGTTTGGATGTCCTGGTAGCTGGAGCCACCCTTCCAAAGGCTCTTTATTCCACTTGGCATTTCCCTGTCTCAGTTAAAAGGATTATGTAATAAAAATCGTTTGAGATGTGGACTTCTCATGCTTCCCTATAACTGTGGCAGCCTTTGGTATCTTTTAAAGTCCTGTATCACAGAGGAGTTCATTAAAGGTCACTGGTATTTGTGCTCCTGTGCTCTCCCAAGCCATCCTGCTGACAGTCCTATGGAGGGAGTGCTTAAGTTCTACTAAAACTTTAACTGTTTCTATCCCTACTGTGGCTGTCGTTGTGCTGCTTTAAAACCTGCCTGGAGGCTGTTTGTCCTCTATTAAGAAGCTGTTTAGCTGCTCAAAGGTGGGTGGTATGGACAGATGTGGGCAATTTCTTTTGCCTTCCAGACTGCCAGAGCCTGGTTTTCATAAACAGCTGAATTAGACTGTACATTCTGCATTTCAGAAGGGTGATTTGATGTGGCCAGACCCAACGTACAATTAGCACAGAGTGATCCAATGAAGCATAACCCTGGTCTCAGTTCAGTACAAGAATCAATTATATTTGCTGGTAGCTGTACTGGAAGTTTTATCTTGGCTTGCTGCCTCAGCGGGGAGACCTTAATGATGAGGCTCTGGTCAAACTTTCTCCAGTTTTCCTACATTTTCTAGTCACATCAGCTCTCACAGGGCCTGAATGACACAGCAGCTTTTCTCAGGACTTTCTTCATTTCTTCCTCCCTCCACGTCATGGGAAGTGGTCAGTTAGGGCTTAAGACTCTTGAAATACCTACTTTGATCCTGTCTCTACCAAGTAGCAGGCAGGAATAGCCTCAGTTGTCAGGATGCTCTGTCTTTGGGTCTTACTGCAGTTTATAGGATTGATTCTCCCAACAAAGTGGTAATACTAGTTCACAGAATCTCTTCTTGCAGCAGTTCTTTCTTTCTATCAAACAATACTCATGCCAACAAACCAGACCTAGTCTGGCTGCTTACAATTTGTTTGATAAATTTTTTTTGTGCTACTTTGACATCTGAACACTTTGGTACAATTTTCTTTGACAAAAGATTTTGTGTAGGTGTGTGTTCGTGTGAGTATTGAAGCCCTGTCCTCTTTGAAGGCTCCTGAGATTGCTCTGGATATTCAGGTTGGTGCATCTGGGCAGGATGGTGTTTGCTCACACATTCACAGAGATGGAAATGATGTGAAATTTATTAAAAAATCCTTTGGATTTTTCCTTTTCCAGTAGGTGTTTTGAGAACATTCTAAGTTAGTGTAGAGGTACATAGCTTTTCTAATTAACTCCTCTTCATACTGTTAATTTGGGGAGTGAAGGAGATGTTGCTTGGTTTTCAGGCTGATACTGACATTTTTAGAGAGCCAAAGCCACCACCTCAGTGAAATACTCCAGGTACATCTCAAAAAACCAAAGACTTGAATTATTCCTTAGCAAAGTTTCTTGTTCCTGAGGAAAACAAGCTTGTGGAAGTCTGGCTTAATGCATTTAAAGAAGCTGAAAAGTATTAATGATGTTTCTTCCCCTAAGGGAGGAAAATAAATAAGGGGAAGAAAAACATGGTATATAACAGTTGTCTTGAGTGTTACGTCAGTGGCCCATCCTTTGTGATTCTCTGTCCTACTATTTCCCTCAGTATAAATAAAACTAACACCAAATCTGTCAAATTCTGTATTGGAAATGTGTAGCAGCAAAAGTTTAGGAAAACTTAGAAAAGGATAAGTAGAAGAAGAAGACTTGTTACCTGTGTGGATCTGGTTTCAGATAGAAAAGACTGTTTATATTAAATTTAAATCAAGCAGAGCAATTTTACATATGGTACATATACTCTTTGTAGAATTGTGAAACAACTAGGGCTGTGTTTTTAACTTAGTTTTTATAATATGCAAGAACCTTTTAGGGTGCAAAAAGATTAATTACTGTAGTTTCTGAAAAAACACCTGTAATTCTTGCAAAAACAAAAAGTGTTTTGTTGATCAATTTTAAAGAATTGCATCTCATACTTTTCTACTGTTTAGTGCATAGTTAAGGAATAAATGGATTGCTTCATGATAGATTTATTTATGTTGTTTTTCTTATTGCCCTGAAATGCCCTGACCTTTCTTTGTCCACTATATTGTTGACTATTGCAGTAGTCAAAATATAGTAGTAAATGCAACAGAATTAAATTCACTTCTTATTGTTTTTACAATCTGTTCAAGGAGGAAAAACTTTTACTTTATGATAGCTGTGGGAACTTATTCTAATTATTTTAAATCTAAGCTTGCTTTCCATGTTAGATGTTGAATTTAATAGCTGTACTTGATACTGGCCTCCTCCAGAGTTAACTGTACTAATTCTGATTGAAATGCAAGTAAATATAAACCAAAAAATTAACTGTGGAGAACGTGCATTATTACATTTTTTAAAGCCTCCCAGTATTCAATAGCAAATATTCATTATTTTATGAGTGCTGTAACAAGTAGAAGAAATTCAAAAGGGAAAGGTGCAATCAAAAAATTCCTTCTGCCAAATGCTGTGCTAACTCAACAGTGAAAAAAGATGTGGCATAAAACAGTGAAGGATCCCTTGTCAGAGATTTAGGGCCTCCATTCTGCCGTGTCTTTTTGCAGTTTGGTCTTCATCTTGTAAATTCACTTTACTCTCAGAGGCATAAGCTTCCTGAAACCTGGGCAAGGAGGAGTGATGTTGTTGCTTCAGGGCCAGTCTGGTGAAGATGTTGCAGAGGAAAAAACTGATTTCTCCTTTAGCTGAAGTTGGGAACATTGTGTTCCTTGAACAGGCCAGTCCTTCTGGCATCATGTTCTGGTTGTGGCACCTGATTGTACCAGGGGTACTGCCCCTTTTCAGGACAGGCTGCTCAAGAGATAAAAGGAAGACTGATACTATAGTTCCTGTTCCTGATTACATTAAATGCACTTATTTGAGTAATCTTAAAGTGGCCTAAAGAATAAAACATGTGTTAGCACAGTAAAGTGACAGTTTGGATGGGAATTGCTCCATAAAGAGATCTGGCACGTGGAGAGAATTAGTTCTGATAAAGTGGCACATTCTCCCCAAAGCGCAGAATCACAGTATTGACAAGGTTGGAAAAGACCACTGAGATCATCGAGTCCAGCCTATTACCTGACACCATCCCATCATCTAAATCCTGGTACTAAGTACATCATCCAATCTCTTCTTAAATAGGCTCTCCCAAAAGAGGGGAAAATAGCAGACCTTGAAAGAAATAAATCAAATATATTTGATTTATAGAATTCTTTGGCTTCGCATGACAATTAGAAGTTCATAAAAGGTGCAATTATCTTGCTGTCAGTAACTGCATACTGAAAACTGGGCACTGCTATCACCTGTGTCTTTAAAGGGTATTAACCCCTCTGAGTTTGGCTGATTTGGTGGCTGTGATTTGTGTGATTCATCATCAATCTCTACTTTATATCTTGAGCCAAGCAAAACACGCCTTTGCAGGTTTCTTGGTGTGCTGTCTGTGTGTCCATATCTCATGAGGGGAGGTGAAAAGCAGTGTTTGGCTGTTGTTACTGACGTGAAGGTGTTCCCTGTCAGCTACTCAGACATCCTGATTGAGCGGGAGGTGCTGATGCAGAAGTACATCCACCTCGTGCAGATCGTGGAGACCGAGAAGATCGCGGCCAACCAGCTCCGGCACCAGCTGGAGGACCAGGACACAGAAATAGAGAGGCTGAAGTCAGAGGTGTGTCCCAGACCCATCAAGCACCGACTGAGCTGCGACACTCTGCTCTGGGTGTTGCAGTGATGTTCGGTATTTCTATATATTTCTATGTATTTCTATGTATTTCTATATATTTCTGTATATTTTGTGAAAATGGCAGAACGCAGGAAGATTGAAGGTTGATACGTAATGGTCCCCCTGTGAACTCTTTTCTTAGAAATATTTTTCTTAGAAATAGTGGTATCTGTTAAACTGATTGGATTACCTTTATTTTATTTTTTTTTTGTCAGAGGGGTTAAGAAGCCACATTGCTTTGCAGAATGGATACCATAGCTTGTTTCCTACCTGTCTCCAGGTCTGAGGAACTTGTCCCCAGCTGGTTGTGACAGTATTAAGAACTTTTCCAAACAGCTCTAACTCAGTGAATATTAAAGATTTTTTTGCAGTCCTGAGTTTATAAAGCCCAAAAGACACACTTGGTTTTGAGAGAAGAACCTGCTCCCTTCTGGTTCTTCCACCTGGGCCAAGATCTGTGATGGTGTGATGAGAAGTTTGTTCATGTCCCTGTGACCAAAGGTGTGCTTGTCATTCTGTGCAGCTTTATCAGGCTGGAGGAGGAGGAGGAAAATATTTTCCTCTTAATTCTCTAACTAAAGGTGTTATTAACTCTTGGAAACATTTAATGAATGTTTATTTTTATTAGATTGTAGCACTGAACAAAACAAAAGAAAAAATGAGACCTTACCAAGGCAACCAGGAAGATGAGGATCCAGATATTAAAAAAATTAAAAAGGTAAACATGCAGTTTTCTGTGCTTAAGGGGAGAAGGGTGGGTTGGAGGGGGTGTACTTCTGTGTTTTAGTCTGTCTTGTGTTGTCATTTATTTTCTGTAAGTACTGTCAAACACCAAGACTCCCTTTGCCCTGCCCTGACTTAAACCTCTTGAATTACATCAGCTTCCTATGTTTGAGTGCTACATATCTCCCATGGTGTACTTGACAGCTTTTGTTTTTATTTATAATAAATATGTATCCAGTGACTTAAAGAAGTGTGCACACTGCATGCAACTGCTTGTTAAGACTGAAGTTAAAAATCATGGTCTGTGTCCCATAGGAATGAAGAGTAAAGTGAATTTATATTCCTTTCACATCGAAGTGATGTAAGAGAATGACTTACACACTGTCACAGCAGCTGGAATACAATTACTGAAAATGCAGGGAGCATTCTCAGGGTATTTGTCAGTGCTTTTAGTAGCAGGGACACAATTGTCCCAGCCTGCATGGCATTTACATGTGCAGCTTTTGGGAGCACTGCTTCAGGCTGGATGTAATCACCCTCCAGAGCTGTGCCACTGACTGCTGGAAATCTCAGTGCACGAGCATGAGTGGAATTCAGTTTATAAGTACAGGGGAATTCATGCTTGAAGCTGCAGTCCCACATGTGTCTCTTTTATTCTTACTGTGTTTAGCCTCTTAAATGGCAAATATCCTTCATGGGATGTGGACCTGGTTCCTGTCTTTATCTGGGTTGTGCAGTCTGAGCAGGGCCAGCTCTGAGCTGGTGACTTGGTGTGAATTTTCCTTCCCATGTCAGTTAAACATTGTAATAGAAGCTGGAAATGCCTCTTTTAGTAGAGAGGAGAGCTTTGAATCCGCGTGTAATTCGCTGCATTCTTCATCTTGATTGCTTTGACAGTTGGATCCTTTTTTTAAATTTGTTTATTCAGAGTAAACTGCTACCAGTGAGATTTTGCATTTCCCTTTCAAGATGAATGAACTTCACATCCAGATCAGGGCACAGACACAATGAAATTTTCTGTGACCAGATGCAGACCTCTTCTGTAATCTTCAGTCCACTTGAAATTTCCACAGATTTTACACTTAGGTAGATTTTTTCCATGACACAGAGGTGCTTTTTAAGAATACCAAAGACATGCCTTTTTGGGTAAGAGGTTTGTTGTGTGGGCGTCTGATACTAAGCAATATATTGATACTTCGCTTTAAATACACACACTGAGGGTTATCTATTCAAAATAGAAAGCAAACTGAGTTTGACAGTTATTTCAGAATTCTTCCTATAATGATACTGAGTCTGTTTAGAAATGTGTTACCTGGAAGCATTGCACGATACTCTGGGGGTATGAGGGCAAAGTGTAAGGGGAGATAAAAGGAGCTGAAAAACCTGTTGTGCTGATGGGAAGGGTACAACACCTCAGATTGCAGTAAAGGGTTCCCTGATATATATGTGATATCTTTACAGGCTGTTTCCTGGCAACAAATACGACCCTTAGCAAACACAAATGTAAAACCCATGTAATTTCGGAATAATTATAGATCAATGAAAGAATATATTTTCTTTTTTAGGTTATGGCGTTTCATTTTGAGGGTTTTTTCTTCGGTGAAGAGCTTGTGAGAAGTTGTGTAACGTGTTTTGGTGGGGTTTTTTTCTCATTTTCCTTTTCTGCTTGGCCCATATTTAGGTCCAGAGCTTTATGCGGGGCTGGTTGTGCAGAAGGAAATGGAAAACTATTGTCCAGGATTACATCTGCTCCCCCCATGCAGAAAGCATGAGGAAGAGGAACCAGATCGTGTTCAACATGGTGGAGGCTGAGTCTGAGTACGTGCACCAGCTGTATGTGCTGGTGAACTGTTTCCTGAGGCCCCTGAGGATGGCAGCCAGCTCCAAGAAGCCGCCCATCAGCCACGACGACGTCAGCAGCATCTTCCTCAACAGGTACCAGGGCTTCCCCTGGGGGTTTTCAGCTGTTTTTTTTGGAGGGGTTTCTCTGGCTGCTTCCTCCCATTCTGGTTCAGTCCACACAGTGAGGTCTGGCCCTTGTCTTTGGCTCTGGTGCAAGGGATGCTGAGGCAGGACCAAGATTTCCAGGGGTGAAAGGCAAAGGTGCTGTTGGTGATGCTGTTTCAAGCCAGTGAGACCTCTTTACCTTCTCACACTCAATGTCTTCCTTTCCTAGAGGGAAAAAAAAGGGACAAATTGTGCCTGTTGGAGCAGATCTCATAATTTTCTGTCACCTTTCCTGTTTCTTTTTCTCTTAAGAGAGCAAAATTGGACTTAGTGGCCTCATATGATCCCATTGAGACCCTGAGGATGAGTATGTCAAACCTTCTGCTTTCCATTGTGCTGCCTAAGGAGACTCCTTTCCTCTCACTTGTCTTTTCATATCCTACAAAAGAAGAATTGTTCTTTCATTAAGCATGCAAGTACTCTTGTAATGAGCAAGTACAAACAAGCCAGAAGGCATCTAACATTTGATACAGGACTGGGATTGCATCCAAGTCTGCCCCAAATTTCTGAGATACAGAACATGTTCCTGTAGTTATGGAGCAGGTTTGCTTTTCATTGTTAGAGTATGCATTCTACACCAAAAATGATGTGATTTTTGGAAGTACTAAACTAAAATTTTGAACAAGGAAGCACTTATTCCCATCATATCTTCTGGGTTCTTTTTGGCAAGGTGCAGAATGTACTACTAGCCAGGAAACAATGTTTCTCCCTGAATTATTAACCAGAAAATAAAAGCAGAATTGTCTTTTTGTTTGTTGAAATACTTGTTTTGCAGTGAAACAATCATGTTTCTCCATGAGATATTTCACCAAGGCTTAAAAGCAAGAATAGCTAACTGGCCCACCTTAATTCTAGGTAAGTTTGTTTTTTTTTTTTTCTCTAGGGGTAATATTTTTGTATTTATTTTTGAAAATTCAGTAAGGACTTTTTTCTTTTTTTAAGTTTTGTTTGAAGGGAATGCATTTGCAGAATTAAACCCCCAAGGTCTGGTGTAGTGGGAGTCTCCTGTGGGCAGTAATGGCTCATTTTGAGAATTCCTCTGCTTTAAGCACTGATTAGACTTGGACCCCTTGTATTTTTGGTGATAGTGTCTCACTATTAGCTGATCAGAACAACTGTGATTTGGCAGGTAAAAGAGCCACGTTTAAAGTTTCCAAAATGTCAGTATATAGAAACCAGGACTGATTATAGTCATTTGCTTCCACTGAAAACAGTATTTCCTTGAAAAAGGTATTTCAAGGGGTGGGTAGCTTGGAAAAAAAAAACCCCAACAACAGTTCTCTGCTTTTTCTAGCTGACTTATTTGACATTCTGCTGCCAATGCTGAACATATACCAAGAATTTGTTCGGAATCATCAGTATAGCCTACAAGTACTGGCAAACTGTAAGCAAAACAGAGATTTTGACAAACTCTTGAAGCAATATGAAGCCAACCCAGCATGTGAGGGGAGAATGCTGGAAACTTTCCTTACTTACCCCATGTTTCAGGTAGACTCTGTGTATTTTTCGTGGGTATTTGGTTTTACTCCTTGGTTGATTCATTTCAGTGACTTTATTATAATTGATTGGAGGTTCTTCTTGCTTAACTGAAAATACACTCCTGTAAATTAGTTTAGTTTTAATTCATTTTGTTATTACAGCAAAACTCTGCATGTACAGATCTCTTCTCTAATTACACTGGTTCATCTTTATTCAGAATTTTACATATGTTGAAGGGGAGTGTGGGATGAGGACTAGCACCAACAGAACAATTCCTTGACTTACCTCTCCTAATTACAAAGTCCAGAGAGGGATAACATGCCTGGTGTAGCAAATTAGAGCAGCCACAAGCATTTTACTTGGAATACATTTGCAGATTTTTTTGTTTTCCAGTGACTCGGTCTTTAGAAAATGAAAAACATATTGCAAAAGTTTCAAAAAATTTACTTGCTCTTCTGAATTTTTTTTTTGTTGTGATCTGCCTGGATTAATACTTGCAGCTGTTTTAGGATGTCTGTGAAACAGTGTTCTGATAATTTTGTGTCTTTTTCATTGAAGCCAGCATTTTATTCATCAGGAGAATACTGAATCCCCCTGTCTGTTCAGTTATTAGCAAACAAAACAGAATAAAAAACTTGGAAAAGGGGCATCAGTGACACTTGTGTTAGTGCTGATTATGTATCAGTGTGAGGAGCTGTTAGCACTTGCAGCAATGCTCTTTTAATATTTGAATTTTGGGGATTTTTTTGGTTGAGCTGAAACAAAGTTATGGGATCTTTAGAGGGAGAGAGAGGGTCCTGTTCACATGGGATGGGGGTGTCATTGCTGGTGAGTTCTCACTTCAGAAAAATGTTGAGTCTCTTCTCCTGGATAACTTTATTCTGTCAGACAGGGTTTGCTGCAGTATCACTTGGCTCTGGTTAAAAGCTCTGAAGGGTCCTTGTGCTGCCCCGTAGCCTTAAATAGTCAAATACTGGCTGTTCTTCAGTGAAGAATTTTATGCAATTTATCTAAATGCACATAAATCAGCTGGAACTGCCAATGTCACAAGAAATTTTCTGCATACATCCTGCTAAAACTGAGGGAAGGTGTGTATGGGCTCACTGATTTTATATTTCATTTGTTTTAAGATTCCTAGGTATATTATAACCCTTCACGAGCTTCTGGCTCACACACCACACGAACACGTGGAGCGAAAAAGCCTTGAATTTGCTAAATCTAAACTAGAAGAACTCTCAAGGTAAGATTTTTCTACCTTATATCTTACAATTTTGAATCAAATGTTTTGAAACAAAAAACCCATTTTCTTTACTTTGATTCGGTTTTGTTGCTTTGAAAAAAAAAAGTATTTTAAAAGAAGGAATTGAAACCAAAACACAAAATATTGAAAAATAACAAGAATATCCCAATTTAATATCTTGTCTCTTTTTTTTTTTTGGCTAACATAAATCTACAAGTTTCTCTGTATACTTTGTTTAAGGAAGCATAGGAATCACTATAGAAACCACCTACTCCTGGGTTATGAGCAGAGCAGTTTTTCTTACACAGAGAAATAATTTTATTTTCATAGTTTAGAGGAAAACATCGTTTTCAGTTATCAGGGTCTTGAAAAGTACTGAGTTCTCAATCTGTGCTGCAGTTCTCATGCACATCTGATATTCACATATGCCTCAAGTAATACCAGATAAGCAGGAATTACAGATATATTTTGAGAAGTGGTGCTCCCTGTAGAAACCTGCAAAACGAGGCTCTTCCCTGAACCTCAGCCTGTTCTCAGATGTTCCTCTCATCAGCCCAGTGGGAAATGTGGTTCTCATCCCTGGGAAATAGTTTTCTGCTGTGAAAAAAGAAACCCTGAGTGAACTCCAGGATATAAATCTTGAGTGCCTGGAGTATTCACCCAAGATGTACTTGGAGAATATTTAGTTGTAAAAGATCTGCACGAGCAGCTCAGTCAGTTTGGGGTTGGCTTTGTTTCATAGGTCAGAGTTCATTCCTGATCCAACTAATTCATCACTGAACATCCAGAATTGGAGGCTGAGGCTGATGGATCCTTCTGTGCCCATGAAGTCACCAGTATAGGCAGTAAATATAAAATGTTTGGACTCATTTCCATCCCTTCAATGTAGTTCTGAGGGAGGAGGAGCTTCCAAAAAATGCAGTCCAGTCCCAGTTTAGGAAAAAAAATTATACATCATAAGATCATAGAAACTCCTGGGTTGGTTTCAGCATTGAAAAGGATCTGGATTTTTTTCTGTGTGAGGGGAGGGTGCCTAGGGAAGGAGGGAGGGAGAGGGTACACTGGGATATAAACTGAAATAAGAGTGGGAAGTCTACAATGTGCCCTACAAAATCCTAGGAAACACTTCCATGTCTGTGGCAGCCCAGACCACTGAGGATCAAGAAGTTCTGTTCCATCAGCTGCAAAGTGTTTTTAGCTCAGTGACCAGCTGTGTCCAGGAACAGTCTCAAAAACACATCTGGCCAAATGGGTCCCACTACTGAAAAATAGGAAAGGATTGCAAGAATGGTTTGAAAAGGAGAGAAAAACATCCAGAAACCTGCTCTGGAGGGAGTGACTGAGCTCTGTGAGTGCAAGTGAAGACAGGGGGAGCTGAAGTGGGTTTTGTGCTGTGTCCAACAGGGTGATGCACGATGAGGTGAGTGACACGGAGAACATCCGTAAGAATCTGGCCATAGAGAGAACCATAGTGGAAGGCTGTGACATATTGCTGGACACCAGCCAGACCTTCATACGCCAAGGTAAGGCATCATTCCCTGAAACCATCTAGTCATGGAGAAAAAACTGCATTAAAGCCAGCAGGGTTCTCACTGCCATAATGCAGGCAGGTCACTGCCAACGTCCTGAACGTGCTCGTGGTTTGTGAAGGATGAGGCACAAAGGGACCTGGTGCCAGGGAGTTCTGGGCTGTAGCTGAACTTCACTTCAGTGCTGCTTTCTTCAGGAACCTTGAAAACCAGCAGCACAGGAATGGTGAAGCCCCCATGGGGGTCTTTATGTACATTCTGCCTGGGCTGTGGTCTTCAAAGGGATGGAGGAGGAGGAGAGCCACAGTTCTCCCTTCTGACCAGGAATGGTGGTTTTGAAAATCCTTTCTATAAAAATGAGCTAGAGCAGAGGTGGTATTTGTGCTAAAGTGACAGAATAACTTCTCCATTTAAAATAAGTGTCAAGTTTTTGCCAGGAACTGCAAACTGGTCACAGTTCCTATCTGGTGGAGTTTACTCTAACTGCTCATTTTTCTCCTATTTATACAATAATCTATTTCCTAAAACAGACCTCTTAAACGAAACAGTGGGTTTGTACACAGTAACTACTGATCTGTGGTGTAGGATTTCTACTGGGTTTTGCTTCTTTGTGCTGACAGCATTAGATACACTCAGGAAAGATTAGGAATATAATTTAGGTGCATCCCTTTGTTAAACCTTTTCCAGATAAGCACAGCAGAACATTTGGTGTTTAATGGAGCCAAACCACAGCTGGTGACTGTTAGGCTTTGTATACATCTTGAATTGCATTCTGTGCTGTTTCTGCAGTTACATGGCCAAACTATGAAACTTTCTGTAATAACTTCCAATGTTGTTTCCACACAGTTGCTATCAAATTACTTAATTCTTCATTAAATGTGTCTATTTGTTAATTCTGATTTGTTTTAAGAGTTATGAATAGAGCTTTGGAGAAAATACCAAGTTGTTGCTTTGCACCCACAGCCGAAAAATTGCAGGGCTGTGATTATCCCAGATTTACTGATACCATGCAATTTAATTCAATTTTTTTTCCAAGATTATTACAATATGTGGTATTTATATATTTACTGGGTTTTCCTTCTTCAGACTGACTGGTAATATTTTGTCTGTGTACCCACTGGAGTGCTAGACCCAGGCCAAACCCACAGTTTCAGTAAAGTAAATTCAGATTTATTTCTGGACAAGAGTGTATGTTACAGAAGGTCATATCAGTTCATCTCGTGGAACATCCACTGCCTGTGGTTCTGTGCAAGTGCATAAATCTGATTAGAGCCAATGGAGCCCTTTTTCTCTTCACATCTGACAGTAGGGTCACTTTGACTGTGGTGTCCATCTCCTCCAATTCAATTAGGCTTCTCTTTGTTCTGTTAATTGATGCAGATGGGCACAGGAAAATTCTTTTT